>JACCIY010001389.1:0-31720 GCA_025506505.1 Flaveria sonorensis
AACGTCTTCATTTCAAACACCCCGCCTTTACCCTTTACTTAAAGACAACCAACTTACCATCACCTTCGCGTCTTTGGTGCGCATGTTCCCAAACTGTCCGCCACACAAAACCACAAACTCTCTCCTCGATCAACCAAATGCGTATTCCTAGGGTATCCATCCGACTTTCGCGGGTATCGCTGTTACGACGACCCGTCTCGGGAAAAGTCCATCTCTCTCGACACGTCATTTTTGATGAACAAACTTTCCCTTTCAAAGATTATTGCCCAACAAATACATATACCTTTCTTGATGAAGATAGAAACCACCTCAACCTTTTTTTACCCCATGCCTTTCCTGACAACACACCCACCCCCCATCTTTCACAAACTCCTCAACATTCACCACCCAACTCTCCTTCCACCACCACCCCATCGGCCCATCAACAAACTGACGGTACCCTCCACCAACCTCCCAGTCGCATAGTTCCACCAACCAAACCATCCCTCCGTTACCTAACCCACAGCCGCCAGCCACCACGCACACTCACCACTGCCCACCAACTCAAAACCGACACACCATGCGAACCTGAGCCAAAGACGGAATTTACAAGCCAAATCCTAAATACACCCTCACGACCACCACCAATATATCACCTATACCAACCACTTATAACAAAGCGTTATCGGATCCTAATTGGCTTCGTGCCATGAACGATGATTTAGTGCTTTGCAGGTTAATGATCATGGGAGCTAGTGCACGACCTCACGATCAGCCTGTGATTCGAGCAATGTGGTTGTTCCGCCACAAGTTCAAAGCCGATGGTACACTAGACAGGTATAACGCTCGCCTTGTTTGCAATAATAAATCCCAAACGGTTGGTATTGATTGCATGGAAACTTTTAGTCCGGTCGTGAAACCCGCTACGATTCGCACAGTTTTATCCCTAGCAGTCTCACACAACTGGCCAATTCACCAGCTTGATGTCAAAAATGCTTTCCTCCATGGGAATCTCCAAGAAACCGTCTATATGAACCAACCACCCGGGTTTGTCAATCAACATCTTCCGCATCATGTGTGCAAATTAAAAAAATCCTTATGCGGGCTTAAGCAAGCCCCGCGGGCTTGGTACACCAAGTTTTCGGCCTTTGTCGTGTCTTTGGGTTTCAAGAACAGCATATGTGATACATCTCTATTTATCTATCAACGAGGCAATGATCTTACGTATCTTCTCTTATATGTCGATGATATCGTTCTTACTGCCAATCAACCCGGATTATTGTCACATTTTATCAACAAACTATCGACCGAGTTTGCGATGAGTGACCTCAGTCCTCTTCATCCTTTCCTTGGAATTACGGTAGCTCAGGACAATAATTCTTTGTTTCTTGGTCAAGAACAGTATGCTCGTGATATCCTCCATAAAGCAAATATGACATCATGCAAGCCATGCCACACTCCTATCAATACAAGCACCAAAATGAGTGCTCATAGTGGTGAAGCTTTAGCCGATGGTACCCTTTATCGTAGTCTTTTCGGGGCTCTCCAGTACTTAACAATTACACGTCCCGACATTTCGTATGTTGTGCAACAAATATGTCTATTCATGCATGCTCCTAGGAAACCGCATTTTACGTATTTGAAACGTGTACTACGTTACATTCAGGGCACATTACACTTGGGTCTTCGCCTCTTAGCCTCCCCAAGCCACTCTTTGGTTGCCTACTCGGACGCATATTGGGGGGATGTCCGGACACACGTAGATCTACGTCCGGTTATTGTATCTTCCCTGGTGACAATCTCATATCTTTGTCCTCCAAAAAACAACCCACAATTTCTTGATCAAGTGCTGAAGCCGAGTACCGGGGAGTTGCCAACGCAGTAGCAGAGGCAACATGGATCCGTAATCTTTTATTAGAACTTCGAGTTCCTATACAGCACGCAACCTTGGTGTACTGTGACAACGTTTCAGCAATCTATCTATCCGGCAATCCCATTCAACATCAAAGGACTAAGCATGTGGAAATGGATATCCACTTTGTACGGGAAAAGGTTCAAATCGGCCAAGTTCGAGTTCTACATGTGCCATCCGCCTTACAATATGCAGACATTTTTACTGAAGGCCTTCCAAGATGCCTGTTCGAGTCTTTTAGATCCAGTTTGAACATCACAATCTATCAACGTTCCAACTGAGGGGGACTATTAGAAGCAATATATTTAATAGCATATTAGTTTGTTTTGTGTTGATCCCATTCCTAATTTAAAGGATATGTCTGTTAGGGATGGTGACTATTTATTGGAACTTTTGTATTCGGAAAACACATAAATGAAAATCACAAAATCCTTTACAAGAAAGTGAGGACTCTGTTTGTACAACTTTCTTTGCATGACATACAAGCATTTATAACGTCATTGTGCTAGATTCAATCTTGATCAAGAAAGCAATACTTACTCATTTTTAATGCTAATTCACACCCTCTAATTCCACCGTAAATGTGCATCTTTTGTGCATATACGATGACTTGAACCTCAATCATTTGAACGAGACATTGTATTCACCTAAGGTGTTACTCGAAATGTTATATCATTTTTTTTACTTAAAATCTTAACTCTGGTTATTTACTGTATATTAATTTGTAACATTGATATGTATCATGGGTCGTAACATGTGCTTTAGTAACTTGTACCCACCTTTTATCTTTTTGTTTAATTTTTAACTTTTTTTTTTTTTTAACCCAATACATTTACATCTCTTTACAAGTTTTCTCCAAATTTTTTACATTTAACTTTGGTCACCCTATACTTTCCATATTTTACAAATTCTTTTTTATGTTTCGGTCTAAATTTTTAAAAGTTAACACGATGCATCGTGGTTCAATGTTTTTACGCTTATTTTTTCTCCGTTTAACGGTCTCGTCACAATGCGCTGGTCCTAGATCAATTTACTTATTGTTTTATATGTTTTACGTTTTGTCTGCATGGTTCAACGTTTTTACATCTACTTTTCATTCGGTGCTATTTTTTCATTTTTTATTTCTTAAAAAAAAAAAGCTTTTTCGGTGTTAGTGGTGTGCCATTGATGCTACTGGCACGGTTTTACACCTCCGCTGTAACACAAGGGACTAAATACTAGTTTTGTATAATTATATTTTTTTTCTTTCAGATGTGGATTTTTTTAAAGCTTTTATACAATTTTGACTATCATGTTTTTCTTATTTTCACCGACAGTAACATTTTTTACCTTTTCACCAACAAATACGTTTTATATCTTTTCTTTACGGTAACAAAATATAATAGTAATTGATGTTTAATTGATATAGCAGCAGTGCAAATAACACATAACATGTTCTGATTCATTTATTGTTAAAAATAGAGTAGACATTTCAGTCACATCTTCTTGAAGGTGTAGATATCCCTATATCAGTTATTCAGTTATACAAATGCATAAAACATATGGATCCCATTATGCAGCAAAAAAAGAGAAACACCATACATGATACACCCATTTACACCATATGGTCCATATGCATAGCCCACACTCCCACAGGCCCAAATGAGTACATTCATCTGATCTAAAAGGTAGTCTTACATTGACTCGGTTGGTCCCAGATTTGAAAAAAGTGGGTCTAATGATCAATTGTGGACATAACTATGAACGAGTATCAATAATGTTGAAAACAACTATTAATTGGATCTAAACTTTTAAAGTAAGAATCAATTAAGTTTGAACTCTACAACTAAACAAAATCCATATTGGTTTTGCATCCGAAAAGCCACGACTAGATAGAGAACACGTGCCAATGTGAGACTACCCCACATGGTAAAGTACTGCTCTTACCTCTTAGATAAGAGGTCTTGAATTCAAACCCAAGCATAAAGTAAATTACATTAGAGTAATTTAGGATAGTAGTATAATAGATTTGTTGTTCTTATTAGACTATATTATTATTTGGGTTTAGTAATTATTATTATTAGGGTTGAGCTCATGGGCCATAATCCGTAGATCTAAAAAGAATAAAAATATTTAATCAAACTGTGTCTGAGATTGGTGGCCGTGGACCGTGGTCCGTGATGCAGCTAAAACACCGATAAACGAAAAAATAAAAAGAAAAAGAAAACGTAGTGACCGTTGCAAATTGAGAGCCATACTTTAAAAACAAACCAAGAGAATGGATGTGAACGAACCAAAAGAATGGATATGGGTAATAGGTTTGAATCATCAACCGATAACAAAGTTTTATTCAACATAAAGTAGAAAATAGATAAGAAACGAAACAGAAGACGAAGGTGGGACAGGGCGGCGGCGGTGGCGGCACACCGCCCTGTCTAGGGTTTGAACTCGGTGGCAACGGCTAGGGTTTGTATGTTTTTGTGGTGGTGCAGCGAAGAAGAATGTAACCAAAACCTTAAAGCTCTGATACCATGTCAGATGGTAAAAGACTTGATTGATTATTATTGATAGGTTATGTTACATTATATAGAGTTTACAATAAAACCCTAAAAACCTAAACGTACACATGGGCTCAACCCTAATAATAATAATTACTAAACCCTAATAATAATATAGTCTAATAGTTCCAAAAAAATAAAAAATAAGACATAGAACAGGTTTTAGATGAACAAAATTAGGAGAGCTTGAACCAGAAACAAAATCTATACATGAGGTTGGAACGAGAAATCAAAGGGGCATATGAGGCTTTGAGCAATCGAGGTCGATTTACATAGCGGAATCACCTAAGTGGCTTCGATTAAGGTTTACGAGGCTCAATCTAAATATTTGTTGATTTGCAAGATGGATTTTCTCTTAGGGATGTTTCTTTGTGATGAGTATTTTGGCTCTGGATTGTTTGTTTGTTTGCAAGAACCAATAGAGGTGGTTGTTTAAACAACAAACAGAATTAAAAATCAAAGTATTTTAACAACGAGTTTTTTATTAAAAATTAAATATTTTCAAAGCAGCTTTTAAAAAGACGAAAAATTATTTGTGAAACAAAAATAATCGAGAAATTGTAGTTTTAAAACAACAAAGATTTTTTTTTTCAAAACAGTTTGTTTAAAGCAAAATATTAATTTATATTGATTTAAAGTTTAGAAAAATAATAAAAAAGTTTGTTAATTAAAATGGTTGCTTATATATATGTTCACCTCATATTTAATTTTAAAATAACATTTTATAGCTCCTCACTCTTCACTGATATATTTAACAATATATTATATTAAATCGTGTAATACAAAAGTAATTAGCCTAGTTTATTTTAATAAATATACAAACTTAAAACTCATAGTTCTCTTAGAAAAAATATAAATAACTTGAATGTGTCTCTTGACTAATGAATAAATCTTTTAAATACTTTTTTTCTACAGAATAGTAAACTACCCATAGTGATTGGATACCAAAGGAAATGCATAAAAGATGGATCCTAATTGAAATATAACTAGTATTAAGTCCCGGCGTTGCGAGAAGACGTAAAAACATGCTAAATAATACTAATGTCATACCACCGTCAGCGACCACCAACACCGGAAGAGCTCACATTAAAATATAAATAAAATCAAAAAAAACATAGACGTAAAAACGTTAAACCACACACGCAAACGAAAAACATTAAATACAATAAACGAAAAGAGTAGACGTAAAAACGTTGCGACGGAGCTGTTAAATGAAAAAAAATAAGCATAACAACGTTAAACCATACGCACACATTACAACATATTAACTCTCAAAATTTAGATCGTATAAAAGATGAAAAGTGTAGAGGAGTAAAATTGAAAATAAAAAAATTATAGGGGTTAAATAGCAAAAAATGTAAGTATTGTGTTTAAAATAAAAAATAAAAGAAAGAAAAAATGCATGAACAACCTTCAATGCTTAGTGTGCATCAATTAATGCAATTTTACGTTGGCAATTAGTAATATTTAAATGGTTTTAATATAGGGACACCCCAGCTGATAAATCGACACCCACTTTGTCTGATATTTCATGTCGCATCAGTCGTTGTTGTGGTGTTTATACGTCTCGTATAGCTCCATACGCCACGTATAGGCTTTTTTAGACGACAAAACTGGACTAAGTCTAATCAATCATTCAGCATGGCTATACGCGTCATATGGCACCATACGCCGCGTATAGCCCTGTGGCGTATGCGTGAAGAGTGTAGGTCCACCGACACCTATACGCGGTGTATGGGGCCATACGTGGAATACGTGGCAAACCTATATGTGGCGTATGAACCCATATGCAGCGTATAGGTGTCAGACGAACAACTTATACGTGACGTATGGGTCTATACGCCACGTATAGGTAATTTCAATCAAATTTGACGGGACACAAGATTTAAATTTAATGGACACAAGATTCGTTTTCAAATATATAAAAACGCATTCAATCTCTCTAAATTGTGAAAATCTCAAACATATGTTTCTCTCAAAATATCATACGTTTTCATTCGTTCGCTATGTCGTTTTGGGATGGTAACTATTTTTTGGTGAATATTCAAATGAATATTCAAGCGTTTCGTACGTGGTGGATAGTAATCAAGATGATCCGTACGTTCAATCTTCTTAAGAGACACGATTGCCAGATTTAAACCAATCGTATGTTCCCGATGATGAATTCGACTTTTGCCGAGAATCAAGTTACGACCCGCAACAAAGTAATATAAACTTTCTCTCGAGTGATGAAAATCAGAATACGAAAGTATCGTTTGAAACGTCACAAGAATTTTTATCACTCGATGAGCTAGTTTGTTGGGCTATTAATAGGGGATGTGATAATGATTACGTTATTATTTCACGAAGATCAAAGAAAAAAGAAGGTCCGGTCGTAAAGGTATGGCTTATCCATGATCGTGGTGGCGAACACAAAAGTAAAGCAACAGTTAGACGATCTGGTAGCAAAAAAAATCGGATGTCCTTCTAAATTAGTAGGGATATACGACAACAAACGCCTTCGTGGAAATTAGAGGTGAGAAATTATGAACATAACCATGATCCCGCTCAACATATGGAGGGCCACCCATTTGTAAGAAGGTTTTCTCAAAACGAATACAATTTGGTGGAACAGCTTACTGATCAGAACATGGAGCCTCGTAACATACTATCAACTTTAAAAAAGCAAAACCCTAATAACGCATCCATAACCAGAGACGTATACAACGCTCAACAGAAGATAAGAAATAAAAAGAAAGTCGGTGACACACCAATGCAAGTTTTAGAAAACATTTTATCTTCTAAAGGGTATGTTTATTACACCCGAGAAGATCCCGCTACAAATGTCGTAGAAGATATATTTTTTTGTCATCCAATATCGTACGACACTTGGCATGCATTCCCGTACGTGCTGATGATAGACGCTACATATAAAACAAACAAGTACAAACTTCTATTTGTTCATATTGTTGGTGTGACCTCAACACACAAGACATTTTGTGTTGCTCATGCGTTTATTAGTAAAAAACAAGAAGATAATTTTGAATGTGTGCTTAACAGATTGAAAGATACGTTAAATAGGTGTATGAAGCCGCGCGTCATAATAACAGACAGAGATCTTGCATTAATGAACACACTTGTTAAAGTATTTCCGAATGCTTCGAAGTATTTATGCAGGTGGCATATTGATGAAAATATAGCAAAACACTGTAAAGCAAGTTTTACGAAAGATGTCCAGGGAAAGTTTAAATACGCATGGGCACTTTTGTGTGAGTCTCCCACGCCGGAGATTTACGAGTATAACTATAAAATTCTTTAAGAACGACTAGTGGAAGCGAAGCGAGAAAGTAAGTTTTACTTACATACGTACAAACAATACTGTTAAATGCAGAAAAATAATTTTGTTTGATTATATTTTTAGAAGTTTTATCTTATATATACAAAAACTGGCTAGAGAGTTACAAAGAAATATTTGTACCAACCTGGACTAACTCAAACCGCAATTTTGGCCAACATACAACAAATAGAGTCGAGAGCCAGCATGCAAATTTAAAAAGATATCTCAAATCGACAAATAGCTCACTGGATAGACTTGTAGAGTTTGTAGATCAATTGGTAAACGCGTAAGAGGTAAATTTAAAAGAAAGTTTTGAGACAAGCAAAATTAAAACCATGAATCATCATAAACTCCCGCTATTTGATTACCTACGAGGCAAGGTTTCACACAAAACTCTTGATTTATTAGTTGTCGATCACACTAAATTGCAAGTGATGCGCTCAGCAAATGCAAAGTGTGGTTGTCATCTTTTCACGAGTTGTGGCTTGCCTTGTGCTTGTCGGCTGGAAAATTATGAATATTCTGGTAATGGCCGATACTTTACTTACGTCTTATATCCAGTAACGAACGATACTTTACTTACGTCTTATATCCAGTAACGAATTATATATTAATTAATAATTTATAAAGCAGGCACTAAAATTCCACGAGATGCAATTGACGTATTTTGAACGAAACTTGATAAGCTTAAACCGTCATTTATGGTGGATGAAAAAGTCGATGTTGAAGAAGATATGGAACGCGTGAAACAACAAAAAATGACACAACCCACAGCTGTAAAATTTAGTTTGGTGGAAAAAATAAAAGGAATTGTGTATCCATGGAAAAGTAACAAAAAAACGCATGTTGTTCAAACAGATATTCGCGATCGTCCAACGTTAAAGGTTCAACAGAAAAAGTATGACACTCAACAAAGTACGTGTGACATGACGAGACATAGCTCATTTATTGCGTCTCATATTACCGGAAGCCCGCCATACAACATAGTCATTCAACGTCTTCTAAAGTGAAAGCAACATCAAATAGTGTCAGAGTATCATAAAGTACTAATGAGTTTTCATCGATTGTCGGAGATCAACAATTAAACAACCCAACGGGACATGACAAGAGTTGGGAGTGGTGTACCATTCCCAACTTATTTTATTTGTATTGTTTTCTTACGGGAACCAGGTGCAAACTGCCGAGATGTTTGGCGGAGTATTTTGCTTCGTATTATCATCGCCAGGAGCAAGGAGCGGTGTACGGCGGCGCTTACATCACGGTGATTGCCCGAGCTTTTGGTTATCTTCCTCGGTATCTTGCTGACGTATCTCCTCCGATCGAGCCGGTGAAATTAGATCGTCGTACGTTATTCGGCATGCTATTATACGCCAGTTTTCGGGTGGCATACGATTCTCTATTCGACCGGGGAGATCTGGCAACCGGCACCTGTTCAGCAGGTCGACGTTGATGATCCGCAGCAGCAGCAGGAGCATCTCCCACGTGATCATCCGCCGCACGACCAGCCGCCGCATGACCAACTGTCAGCACATCAGCCGCCACCTCAGCCACAATTTCCTTGACACATTTAAAGAGATTTGAGGCTGCCTGCACGTATGAAGACATTTATGCAGGAGGTTGCTGCGAGTTTATGGGAGCAGGGTCGTCGGCTCTATCGAGTTAAGGATCTTATAGATTGGCACGTTCAGCCTGAGATTGCGCGAACACGTGCTGCTGGTATTGATCCTCCGGAGTTGTCACCGCCTCAACATTACCCAGGCTCGCCGTAATTTTATATTATTACTGTCATTTTAACTTTTATTTTGTTATGTATTTAAAAACTTTGTTATTTACATTATCATTTTATGTTAATTTTTGTATTATTATCTCGATTGTTTAGTTAATATGAATGATTGTCTTATATGTTTTATCGGTTAGTTAAAAATATTCGATTTAAAATTGTCGGTTAAGAAAGTTACAAAAATAACATAAATATAGTCGACGCAAATTTATTTGTTTATTTAAAAAATATATGTAAAAATAACAAAATAAATATAAATGCTCTTAACCTATACTCCGCGTATGGCCCTATACGCGGCGTATAGGTGTCTTATGCGTCCCAAGTGTGTTAAGGAAAAAAAAATTGAAGCCATACGCTGCGTATGGGTCCATACGCCCGTATGGCCTCCGCCGACATCGGAATGACACATCGTCTGAAAGATTGATGTCAGGAAATATTTTTTGCCCTATACGCGGCGTATGCGTCCATACGCCGCGTATAAGGTGGCATGTCAGGGAATGTTTTTGCACACTATATGCGGAGTATGGACCCATACGCAACGTATAGGGTACCCACATGTTGATTTAAAAGATTAGAGTGTTTAAATAATCAAACCCTATTTAAATTAGTTTGAAAATATAAAGGTTGACTTCTAAAAGTCAAACCACTCCACTAGCACTTTCGGGTTTCCTGCTCTTTAGTCCTTTGCCCTGTCATCTCGGTTGGTTGACTTTCAAATTTTATAATTTGAACCGGAAAGTGTCAAAAAAACATAAGATGGAGTTCGTTACTTTAATATTATTATTATTATATGTTAATAACGAAATGAATAATGTTTTACATGCATTATTTTCTCTATATTTAATACAGTTACAAATGTTAACAATGAATTGAATAGTGTTTTACATGTTTGAATTGTTTTTTTTTTTAATATTTAAATACAGTTACAAATTATATATTCAAATTTGTGTAATTATTTTGAAAAGTTTCAATAAATAATAAGTATACATCATCGGCTCAATCATTGAACGGACTCAATTATTGAAAGGATTGCCATATATTGTTTTAACAAATACCACAATCATTGTGTGTAATTGTGTATATAGATATATACAACAATGATCATTATCCCTAATGGTTAACGTGATATATCAAAGACATGAAAATATGAGAAGGTCTTGTGTTCAAGTATCGCTCTAAGAAAAAATGCTTAGAGTTTAACAAGGGGTTTTTTTCAGTTGTAGGTTCTCCTCCTAAGAAGGTTGGGGGTGCGGTCCCGTCTAGAAAACAGATAGGTGGATCCAATTAAGAAAACATATATCATTTGAAGTAGGGTGTTTACCGTTAAAAAGAGATATATACACCATATTATAAATTATGTGTTTACAAATGATCTTTAAGTAATAATAAATATTATAATTATAATTCTTGTAAGAACTACAGATTCTATAAATGAAAAAGAATCATAAAAAAGACAAGTCAATACAAAATAGTTTTCACCGTAAAATATTAAAAAACATATTCAAATAAATATAAGAATTTCTTTGAAAGACAACATTTTAAATAATAACAAAATAATAATACATCCTTAAACCTAAAGTATTAGGGAAATAACTTATGCAATTAAGTGGTTATATAACGAAAATAAAAATAAAATCTACTATCGTAAGGGTTTCAACGTGTTACAATCTTCTTTGAAGCCTCTTTCAGTATGTTTTCATTCTTTCAAAAATTCAAATAACAATAGCTATTTAAGACGCTAAAAGATTCAAAGATAACCTTTTTATGACTATATGGTCAAGAGGCGTGGGATTCCTTATATAATCATTCTATGTGATTTATGGATGTCAGTTATGATAGGTTGGTTGGTTCAGGTCGAAGGGATCAAAAATAACCTAAGCACGCCTTACATATTTGTTCGTGTTTTAAGTATTAATCATATTTCAAACAAATTTAAAATATCTAACATAGCACGGTCGTGTAACTCATTAATCTAAACGGTTTGATAGGTCCAAACAAGATGATGGGTTGTAAATGGATTAGCATATTGTAAACTAACTATTTAGTACAACTTTACACAACCTATTTATTAAAAAGTTTGGACATATCAAACCGAATCTTACGTGTTTATTAAATTAACTAATCATAAATTTGATTATTTTCTTGTCATGTTCGGTTGTGATATGTTTCGGGCCAAACCATTAATTCTTACTTGCTTTTATGGCCTACGAGTCTACAACTGTCATGACCCAAAAATTACAACAGTGGGCCAGTATTGGACTTCAAATTTCAAGAATCTATAAACGCACTAGTGACCGTTTTATATGCGGTCTTCTATGGTTATTGACCCAAATAATGTACCTGTAACATTGTAACTTGTGGCTTAGCTATAACTAGTGCCCTACGCCAGGGTACTTTGGGTATTACATGTCTACTCAAAGTCTCAAACTAGTCTCTTGGATTTAGAGAAACCAATAATACTTTCTTTGGGAAATATATAATGTATTTATATAGGTAATGGTTTAAATAAAAAATATTTTAAATTCAAAAAATATAAGATAATCTTTTAACTAATGATTGAAATTAAATTATAGTGAAAAAGTTTGTTAGATATATATTCAAGGTATGATCATTTTCGTTGACTTTTTTTTCAATTTCAGTACTTTTAAAAAGTTTATAACTTTTATATACAATATTATTTTTTATAAAAGCTACACCATAAAAACGAGCGTTTTTTTAAAACCTATAGAGTATCATTATATAAAAGATTAAAAAAGAAACTTTTTTATATTTTTCAGCTCGTATGATTTCTGCTCGTAATTGTGTATTTAGTGCATTTCATTGTGTATTTTTGTTTATTATTGTGTTTCTGAACACTATTGTATTTTTTAAAATAATAAATTTAAAAAACATTATGCTGAAATAACATTTTTGTGTAATTCTAAAAGTAAAACACACTTTTAAACAACAATTAATCGATCTTATACATTATAAAATAATGAAAAAATAATAAAAATGATATAAAACACAATGATAAAATGTCTAATTGTGTTTTTTCCTATATTTTTCTTAACACTATCAATTTTTATAAATAACATTGGTGAAATAACATCAATGTGTACTTTTAATTTTAAAACATAATGATAACATAAAAACAAATATATATAATCATATAAAAACAAAAAAAGTAACAGAATAATATAAAATATAATACATAATGATGAATATAGATAACAAATGATGATATATATGACACAAAGATCTAGTATATTAGACATAATGACCAAAAATATTCCCTCTATAAAATAATTAAAAAAACATGTCAAGACTAATCTTTATTAGTTTTTTTAAATTAAATACTCTTTTTAACTAATTGTGATTTTTAAATATTTTATTTTAAGAAAAATGATAAAAAAAAAGTTCATTGTATTTTGTATTTTATAAAAATTTTGTTTTTAAAAAGTGTGTTTTTAATAAAAAAAAGGTTTTTAATTTATTAAATTATACATTTTTAATTTGAATATGGTAGGAGTAATATTATTAGTATTCGGTATTATTATTAACAACATTGAGAATTGAGAAAATAAAAATAATGAGTCTTACAATTGTTTCACGCTTACTTTAGTTTTTTTTATAGATAGACAGATAGAGATAAAAACCATTAATTAAATGGATTATACTTAGTAATAAACACGAAGAATTACAGTATAATATTTTAATATAAAATATAATTATAGTTATATATACGTAATAGTTCAAGAAATAAAACAATTATACTAATTTAACTATCTTATCTAAAAAGTTTCATATTTAAACATTCGTTTTAAGTTTTTTTTTAAATATTTTTTTATGAAAGTCATGTTTTTTAAAAATGCTGGTTTGTAATGATTCTAGTTGTTTCAATAAGTAAGCTTTTTAAAAAAATTCACTTGTTTATAACCTTTTTTAAAACAAAATGATATAAAATATTTTATTTAAAAAGGTTTAGTGTGTTAGAAAATTTCATATTATATAAAATTTTAGGTTTTATTATTTAGATTTTAATTAAAAGATGTGATTCCAATTTCCTTAATAAAATCTATTTTGAAAAAAGATAGTTTGATTTTAATAAGAGAGAAAAATATAGCAATTAATATAATTTATTTTTAATAAGAGAGAAAAACTTGTTTGATATTTAAATTACTATAATACTCTTTTGGAGGGAAAATTGATATATGCATGTCTAGAAGAATGACAAGTGATAAAAAAATAAGATAACAGAATGACAAGTGACAAAGAAAACCTTGTTTTATTAAAGGTTATAGATTATAGATGTGATTTCCAATTTTCTTAATAAAATCTACTTTGAAACAAGATAGTTTGATTTTAATAAGAGAGAGAAATATAGCAATTAATATAATTTATTTTTAATAAGAGAGAGAAATTTGTTTGATATTTAAATTACTATAATACATTTTTGAAGGGAAAATTGATATATGCATGTCTAGAAGAATGACAAGTGACAAAAAAATAAGATAAGAGAATGACAAGTGACAAAGAAAATATTGTTTTATTAGATGTTATAAATTGTGCAAGTTTATCTTTCATAATTTGTTAATATGTTGTTTGATAATGTCTCTTATTGATCATTAAGAGATTACCTTTTAATTGTTTATAGCTTTTTAATGATTAAGATGTAACCTTAACCATATAGATTTATAACTGTTAACCATTAAAAGACTATAAACTATTAAGATGTATCATTTGACCATTAAAAGACAACCACTAAATTTGAAACAATCATCATATATGATTAATTAAAATGTCTTTAGTGTTTTATAAAGATACACGCATAACATAAATCGACAATAATCTAGTATCTAAAACGGAAGTACAAGTTTTCTAAACGGTTATGGAGTAGATGACGCACGAGTTTGCTGTAACTAGACTTGGGCATAAAAACCGGGTTCGGACCCGACCCGGAACCGGGTACGGGTACGACCCGGTATATGCATACTCAGGTTGGACCCGAAAAAAACACGTAGGGTTGGAACCGGGTATGATTTTCTAGAATTTCTTAGAACCCGACCCGAACCCGACCCGGAACCGGTTGAACCTGGGTTGGACCTGGTTTTGACCGTTTTTTTTTTTTTAAAAGTGGTCGTTTTTTAACGGCTATATAGCCGTTGGGATCGATTTTTGGGCTTTTTTTGTCACTTTTAGGCTTATAAGTTAGTATAAATAGGTGTGGGTTGATATGGTTTAGTACCCAAGTCTCAAACGCAAAAACATACGCAAAAAACGCAAAAAATACTCTCGTTTACTCTCGTTTTACACGTTCACTCTCTCGTTTTACACTTTCACTCTCTTCAATCTTGATATGGCTCACTCACAATCTTCCGTTGGTCAAGGTTCGTCCAACACTCCAACCGTCGTTCGTGTTCTTGCACACAATCGTAACATGGATGTTTGGTGCAATTGGGATATGGTTGAGTTGAGTGACGGGTCTGTAAAGGCTCGTTGCAAGTTTTGTGAAGCTTTGCTTGCTAAAGATTCTAACACGACTTTAAACAAACACATTAGCAAGAAGTTTTGTAAGTCGTTGAAAAGTAATCCGGATTCGCAACAAACACAATGGGTGGAGACGGTGGAATCTTTAATTACGATGTTAATACGGTTCGAGATCGAATGGCAAAGTTCGTGATTCAAGAAGCTTTGCCTTTTAGTCACTTCGACAATCCTCGGTTGACCAACTTAATTCGAGAGACGCTTCAACCTCGTTACACTCACGTAAGTCGTACTACACTTAGACATTATTGTTTAAAATTATGGAAACAAGCAAAAAATGATTTAATTGTATTATTTGAAAATTTAAATACCGGTGTAAACTTAACTAGTGACGTTTGGTCGGCTCCACACGGTTTACCCGAATCGTACCTTTGCGTTACCGCTCATTGGGTGGATCCCAATTTATGGCAATTGATGAAACGTACGATTGCATTTGATCTTTTTCCACATCCACAAGTGAGCTCGGTAGGTATAGTGGAACGGATTTTATTTCCACTATGACTATCGAAGATTATCGTGCATTCGATATTTTGGCTTGGTGGAAAGGAAAAGAATCTCAATTTCCGATTCTTTCTGCTATGGCCCGTGATTTACTAAGCGTCCAAGCTTCTACGGTAGCTTCGGAATCAGCTTTTTCTCTTAGTGGCGGGGTAATATCATTACGAAGAACAAGACTAACTCCGGAAGCAGTGGAGATGTGCATTTGTTTAAAGGATCACTTAGACGCAACGGATCGTATACAAGACCAAACAAGCCTCGAAGACGAGATTACACTCGAAGCTAAAGTACATGATGAAGAGGTAGAACACGGAGTATCTTCTGGCATATCCGATGAATAATAGCATTTGATCAAGCATCTCGTAGTAGATAAATTAGACGATATTGTTATTTTTAAGTTGTTTTAATATTATATGTCTTTCATGTTCGTTTTAAATTTCTTTGTCATTCAAATGTTTTATATAAAAAGTATTTAATATTTGTATATTATAAGTGTAATATTTTCTGCTCAAGATTTGTATATATTTATATATTAAGTTGTTTAAATTTTTGTCATTCAAGTGAACCCGGTTAGGAAAAAATAAAAAAAAAAAAAAAAGGAAAGAAAAAAAAGAAAAAAAACATGCGACCCGGTGTTCGACACACACACAAGAAAAGAAAAAAGAAAAAAAAAAGCAAAAAAACCAGGTTGAACCCGGGTTTCATACCCGAACGAAACCGACCCGACCCTACCCGGGTATACCGGTAGGGTTTGTATCTCGCTGGGTTCACCAATACCCGGGTACAAAAAAACCCGGTTGGACCCAAAACCCGGTTTGTACCCGGGCCTGGGTCCGGCCCAAACCCATTTTGTGCAACTCTAGCTGTAACAAGGATAAAATTCATTATCAGATAAGATGTGAAGACATTTTTTGGTTAAACTTTTATTTTAAATAATAGGCTCTTATAAAACAAGTATTTTTGAATGAGAGAGTTTGAGCTTTTATTTATACAAAATAACATAAGCTTATAATAAATTATATAAAAAAAGGTACTTCACGTAGATTTTAGAATAGAATGTAAACTTTTAAAAACCAAAATACTCTTTGATTAATTGTATTTATATTTTTAGCTTTTACTTCTACATTATTTTATAAAAAATCTTATTATATATAAAATACCTCATCAATATCTTGATACTAATAAAAGCTATAGCTTTTAGCTACAAGCCTACAAGGCTAAACCAGTTTTTGTGTAAAACGTATTGGGTTCATTGACCCCAAAAATAATTGTTATGAACTAAAAGACATAACTGTCTTGTTTTCACATCATTTATTTGATTTCTTGAAAATTAAAGGAAATTTAAATTCAATTCCATCGAAGGTCAATTATCAAAAGCAACTCCCAAAAAACTTATGGTGTAAAATGACGCTCAAGAATTTTCAGTCATGGGCCCTAAACAATGGCCCACAAGATATCTACGAAGCCCAATATTTTGAGGAGTTTGTTATGGCCACAAAATACAAGTATATACATTGAATATAACATTTTTTAAAATTAATCGTCAACAATAACACGTAGATCTTATTGAACGCATTCAACGAATCATTGTGTGACAGAGAAAGTTTTACAAACACTATTTATCGTGTTAAAAAAGAGAAAATGCCATCTATGTTTTTCTTTTTTGGAAAGCAATTTTCGGTTTTACATATCATGTATCATAGCTTACCTTGGAAGCGATAGGAGTCTGACACCTAACGCATTCAATGAGTCAACATCAAACACGTCTATTTTACGTTGATCTTATAGTTATCATCCTGATATGAAAGACCATCAATTCAATGAGGTGGACCCTTATTATTATGTAGCCTTGCCCCTAAGTGGTCTTGATGCGTTGACATGCGACCTTACTACATAATGGTTTCATCATGTTCATAGACTAAGATGTTTAAGAGATTACGTGTAACAAATATTCAGAACAAAAGTCATCACACGCGTCTCTTGTATACCATCATGTTAACTTTAGGTGCCTTGCGATTGTGTACAGCCGCAGAACTTCCATGTTATTTTCAAGTCTGTCACAAAGGTCAAATTCTTATAGTTGTAACATATTTGAAAAACACATTGAATTATACATGGTTATGAATTTACCAGTTCTTTAAGGGAATCACTCAAAACCACGAAGATTAAGGTCTCTAAAGTAATGAAAATAAGAAAACAATGCTTCTGAGTTAACGATAAAAGGAACGCTTCAAACTACCAAGATATATAACAAAGATCCATACATAAAAGATAAACTCTCTCAAATTTTCATATGTTTTTTATTTTTATTAATATTAATTTGAAAAACAATAGAAAGAAATACGATAGGAAAGCTACAATATTTCTATGCCAATTTTTCTTTGTTGTCCCCACGAAATTGTGAAGAAAAGAATAAAAGTGTGAAGAGCGTTCAAGCGGAAAAAAATGTATGAGAGTTTGCTATTTTTAGGGAAAGTT
Organism: Flaveria sonorensis; assembly: GCA_025506505.1. NCBI lineage: Eukaryota > Viridiplantae > Streptophyta > Magnoliopsida > Asterales > Asteraceae > Flaveria > Flaveria sonorensis. The sequence goes on from JACCIY010001389.1 coordinate 18,027, forward strand.
GTTCCCCTATGGGTTTGTCATGTCCCATAGAGCCCTACCTAACCTTTATATGTTTACTCTAGTTGAACCAGCTCAAACTCAGACTCGTTTAGTTTAAGCCGGTTTAAGCTTAGCTTGTTTTGAGTTTTATTTGTAAAGTTTGACATCTCAGCTTGGATCATCTTATTTCTTATTCATTAATTACTTTATTTATAAATATTTAGAGTTTTTATATTTATATACAAAACTATAATTTTATGTATAGAATCTATTTATTACATGAAAATAAAGTTTTACGTGAACACTTAGGGCTGCAAACGAACTAAACGTTCAGCGAACAGTTCGTGAACCGTTCGGCGCGGAGTTCGTTTATGTTCGTTCGTTTAGTAAATGAACGAACACAAACAAGAAAATTCCGTTCGTTAGTTAAACGAACGAACATGAACACAAGCCCGTTCGTTCATTTATGTTCGTGAACGTTCGATAATTTGTTCGTTTATGTTCGTTAATGTTTGTTCGTGAACGTTCGATAATGTGTTCGTTAATGTGTTCGTTTATATTCTTATTTTTGTGTTAGTTATTTTATGACTATTATATCAAGTATTTTTTGATATTTATGTTAAGTACTTATTTATTTTTAATTGATTTTGTGTAATTTTTGTAATAAAAATGTAAATTTTATTCTAAAATAAATCTATAATCATTTGTATTCGTTTGTGTTCATGAGTTTCTTGGTATTCGTCATGTTCATGAACTGTTATTTATGTTTGTTTGCTTTTGATTGTGTTAATTTGCGTTCGGTAAGTGTTCGTGAACAGTTCATGAACATATTCATTTTCTTAATGAACGAACACGAACAAAAAATTTCGTTCGGTAAGTGTTCGTGAACAGTTCATGAACAAGTATATTTCTTAACGAACGAACATGAACAAGGCCTTGTTCATGTTCGTTCGGTTCGTTTGTAGCCCTATGAACACTTACACGATTCTAGACATTTAAATCTAAAATTTTTTATTATCTCTCCTAATAAATAATTATATTAACTACTAATAATATTAGTTAATTATTTTTAGATTAAAAATGATTTTAAATAAATCACAAAAGTTATTTTTATATAAATGTATTTTCTAAAGAAATATTTTTTTATAAAATAATAAAATTTTCTACTGCATCTTTTTATAAATATAAAATATTTTAAAATTCAGTGTTTTTAAAAATTAAAATTTTTAGAGTAAATTACACATATTGTTCCTGAGATTTGCTCAAATTTCATATTTCGTTTAAAAAATTACAGGTTTAGTCCTAATGTTTGAAAAACCATAACATGTTTTGTTCCTAAATCAAACAATCATTATTTTATTTTGTTAAGTAGCTGTAAATTAAATATTTTACCCTTCTTCTTTCTCACTTTCTTCTCAAATCACCCACATGACCCATCTCAACCACCACCACTCTTGTCACGACCACCATCAATCCACCACACACCCCATCTACACACCACCACCACCACCACATACCCCATTTTCACCACCGGATTCCCACTACATCTCTATCTCCGACTGCACACCTCTCAACCAACCACTACCACCATGTATCACCCACACCAAAACCTTACTGGCGATTCAGCAAGAAAGACTTCTTCCCTAAACCCTCAAATCCTTCACCGCTTACAAACCAACACTCTCCCACACCTTCCACCACCTTCGCGACCGCTTCTTCTTCACTATTATTGGACTTGAAGCTTATGACAACACTGGACCGGCAATTATGCTCCTACACTTCATCTGGCGATTATGGAGATGGGGTAGGTGTGTGTTATGGTGGTGGAGATAGGAGTGTGTGGTGTTGGCGGTGGCGAGGAGTGATGGTGCAGACAGGGATGTGTGATGGTTGTAACAAGGGTGGTAGTGGATTGGTGGTGGTGGTTGAGATGGATTTGTGTGGGTGATCTGAGAAGAAAGTGATGAAGAAAAAGGGTAAAGTAGTCACTTAACGGAATAAATTAACGACCGTTTGACCCAGAGACGAAACGTTTTACATTTTTTCAAAATTTAGGATTAAATCCGTAAATTTTCAATCCTAATGACGAAAGGTGAAATTTGAGCAAACCTTATGGATGATCCCTGTAATTTACTCAAATTTTTATAAACCAAAATAATTAAAATTTAGAGTTATAGTAAGAAAATTTTTTAAAATGATATTTTTTAGAATGATTTGCTTTAAAATAAAATGTTATTTTTTTGTAAAAATCAAAAAAAAAAAAACATAAGTTAAACATTAATATTATTATTTATTACTTAAAGTTCTTACCTCATACATAATTTCAATTATCTTATCTTAAGATATCATTTTATAATTAATAATTTTCATTATTGATTATTATATATTTTATTTATTCAACTCGTGTAATAAGCTGGGTGCTAACTATACATAATACTTATTTTATTTATAAGTTAATATGTCATAGTAAGTATTTTGTAAATTTAAATTAATATATCAAATAAAAACCATATATAAAATAAGCTCGTTTAAACTCGAAATCCTAGTCAAGCTTGACATTTTAAACTTGGGCTCAAGCTTATTTGTTAAGTGAGTCCCGAGCTTAATTCAACTTTTTAATGATCTGATCTCGAGTAGTTTATTCATGAAACGTCTCTTTTATAATCTTTATCAACCCTTAAATAGATTGGTGGTATCACTTAAAAATATAAACCTTATTATTATTTTCTCTTTCTTTAACAATGATTCAAAGTGAATAAGTTAATGAAACTAATACAATTACACACTATTAAGCATATGTGTAGGATCTGGTTATTGAAAAACGAGTAATGTGAACTTTAAGTTGAGTAAGATCAGCAAACACGGCTCAAGATACGACTATATCTATATGAGTGAACCTACAACATCTTATCACTAAATGAAGAGGTAGGACTTTTTTATATTGTAAACATCTACAACATTTCACATAAGTTTGTAAGTATGATGTAAATTTTTTATAAATGTTGATTTTCTCTAGAGGCGAAATAACCTTAGAAAGGTTAAAGGTTAATATAAGTGTTAGAAATATATATTCAACAATCGTTTGTTTCACTCATGTTGAAAAAAGACCGGGAAAATATCATAGAAAAGTAACAAGTTCAAAAGTGTTTTAGTTATGTCACCCATGCATATTTTGCTCAAATCGGATCATTAAACCATCCCATCAAGTCATTATCTGATTTTTATGTCAAGAAAGAAATGTAGAAGAAATTATGAGGGTCAGTATTTTCAATATATGTAATTATATTAATAAGATTAAAAACACACATGTTAATTATTTTAAGAAATAAAAAAACACATAATATTTCAAGTCATCACTCCACATCAGCATTAAAAAACATATTTTTTAATTGAAACAAAAAAAAATTATGCTAAAAACACATGTTTAAACCTTTAATTAAAATAAAACATGAAAGTAGGTGAGTAATTTAATTAAAACATTTTTTTAAACTTGAATGAAAGATATTAAATTGACCCGCCGAAATATTGCTCTCTTTCTTTCCAGCCGGTAAGCAAAATTGTCGTTGTTGTATTTGTTATAAGCATATAATTATACAAAAATAACGATTGTAAGAAAAAAAAATTCGTACAAATAACAAGTATACCTCGACCAGTTGATAAATCAGATACCTGAACGAGTATTGTGTTAGGTACCGGACATGGTTTTACGGTCGGTTATAAAGCTAAATTACCAATACTCTTCTAAAGTTCACACACATTCTTTTTTATTTATAAGGGGCATTTACATTTTTTTTTTTCTAAAATTATTAATTACATATCTACCCAAGTTAAAAAAATCAATTACATATTTTCCCTCCTTAAACATATATATTACATAATTATCCATTTTATTGAAATTATTTATTAAGTGATTATTTTACTCGTATTTTCACAAAAGTTTTTTTACACATTTTATTTTTTAAAACTATCAATAACATATTTCCTCAAGTTCGAGTCTTCTATATAAATAGAAACAATAAAATCACATCTTGTTTAAAACTTAATTTCAAAATAACAATAACCGATAATCAAATTTATATCTTCATATACAAAACAAACCTGTCAAAAATTTTAAAAAATTATAATAATAAAACATCAATGTGTAAACATCTCTTATTAAGAGCAAGGTAAAGTATTGATTTAATAGGTTAATTTTAATGAAATGAATAAATTTAATAAATATATTTAAAAAAAAATGTGTAATTGATTTTTTAGTTTGAAGAAACATGTAATTTGGGATTTAGAGGATAAGAAATATGTAAATATTCCTATTTATAAAAGATAGTAAATTGACCCGCCGAAATATTTGCTATGGACCAAAAGGGGGAAATTTTCGCTTCTCATATCACTTATCTATCTCTCAAAATTTCAAGAAAATTGAATTTTCATTACAACAAAGGTCAAATATGAAAATATCAACAGTAATCTGTTAATGTCAAAAATATTTGGTACTAAATGGCGCTTCAAAAGTTCAAATTAACCTCATTTTGAGTGGTGGATAGAAGACACAGGCCCACAAGAAACTAGTGAAGCCCAATACTTTGAAGAGTTGTCATAATGTCATGGACTCTTGGCCACAAAAGGAATATATGCATTAAATAAAAATTTTAATTGCATGAAAATATGATACACGTTTTACCTTTATATTGCATATAATTTTAATTTATTTTACCTTTATGATCATTACGTTTAGAATCGGAACTTGTTCGCTTGTCAGATTGAAAACCGGCTATATAATCAGTTTAGTATTGTCTATTTGGATTGTTTCAGTTGAACCAGTCACTCACTAGTCGGATCAGTATTAAACTGGATTATGGTGAACTAGTTTTTAATTTTTATATTTTTGGTCTTTAAAATCTTGTTTTTATTTGTTATTTAGTTATACAGAATCCAAATTTATTTGTTTAAGTTCTCGTATTTTCATAGAAATACAAATTTACATCAAAATATATTACCTTCATATTTCGTTACAAATTAGAAGTATGTAAAATGTTTAATATTTTCTATAATTTATGATGTTATTCGTTTTTAAAATTATATTTTATATAGTAAAGTTTATTATGTTTTATTATGGTATTGCCACCCCGCCACACGCCAACTCAGCTCGTCATGGCCAGCGACAAGATCATTAAAGATGACCTTAAAAATGAAAATGATAGTAGTATGTAGTAACTATATTATGTAAAATAATTTCAAATTAAAAAAATAGATATTGTAAAAATTACAAACTAGATATTTTTTTTATCAAAAAAGACACTTTAAAAAATATATAAGGCATAAAAAAATTTATTGAACAAAAATCTTATTTAGAAATACGAACTATTTTGATATCATTTTTTTCAAAGTTTTATAAGGATGAATATTTTTTAAATGAAATCTAAAAAAAGACCAACCGTTTTAAAAAACAATTACAAAACATAATCTTATATAACGAAAGTTTAAAATGAAATTATTTGTGTTTTCACTTGAAGTAAGTACTTACATATAACTCAATTATATCTTATTTAAAAGTATTAATATATAATAAGAAAATATTTATTATAAATTATTTAATATTTTATTTATTCAACTCGTGTAATACACTAGGTATTATACTAGTATAGTATATTATAAAGCCTAAATGGAAGCAAAATCACTAAAAAGTTTGTGGGATATTCAACTAACTTATAATTAAAAAGTTTATATGATCATAAACGAAAAAGGGTCTCATCGAAACTAGAACAAGAAAGCATTGATCTCCACTTGTCTCATATTACTTCAGTCTTCAAGATCGATTGGGTCTAATATTAACAGTTAAAATGTCTACGATACAAAAGTCGTAGGCTTACCACAACCATGTGTGTTTGTGGAAAAAAAATAACGCATCGTAGGATGGATATTTTTACATTAATATGACTAGACTAGTATGATCTCATAAGTCGACTATTACTATTAGTATGTGTTTAACTTTACACAATTTCAGTAAGGGTCTTGATATTAAAACATCGACTCTTATAAATCGACACGTACTCTTATAAATCGACACTCCTCTACACCCCTATACGCAGGTGTATAGGGTCGACGACACTGAAAATGAGAAAAATTCAGATGGGGCTGTCAGAGGGCTATACACCCCATATAGCCCTATACGACCCATATAGGTTTGTACGACGCTTATAGCAAAGTTCGACAATGAATACGATGAAAAATTCAGGGGATGTCAAGGGGTTATATGCCCCATATAGGGCTATACAGCCCCTTATATGACGCATATAAAACTATACGATCCGTATAGAATTCTGCAGGGTGTTGATTTATAACGAGAGCGCCTAGATATTAAGTCTTTTTTTGTAATCACCATATGATGACTAGGCTTATCATTTACAACGAATAATTGATGCCATCTTGTTGTAACAACCAATTACAAATACAAAAAGTACCTCAAACCGAATAATTGATGCCATCTTGTTGTAACAACGAATTACAAATACAAAAAGTACCTCAAACCACTTTTATTGTAGTACAATACCGGTAAAATATATTTCCCACATAAAAGATAATATTCACAGTTAAGTACAAATTTAAGAATCATTTGCCTAATACTTCTTGTTGTCGATGTTGTTGCTCTTGCGCTTGGTTTTTCTAATGGTAAATTTACTACTCATACTTTTAACTACTATAGACTATTATACTTCATGCTTGGATCTAAAGTTAGGACATTCCATTTTCATTTAAGAGACAATAACATTTACCAAATGAGTTAATTCCACGTTTGCTATGAATAAGAACAAGTATTTAGTTAAAAATGTACCTAAAGGTATATATTTTAAATATTTTACCAAACATTGTTTTTTTAGCAGCAAGCTTAGACACTACCTAAACTTACTACTAAACCTATTTTATACACTCGTGTCAAAACTTAAGATGTTTATCTAAATATTTTTAAACTCTCATACTCTCAAGATGGAAGCCACAACATCACTTTATAAAGTATGGAGGTATTTTCATAATTTCAAAAAGGTAAACCGTAAAAGTGTAAAACAATGGGAATCAATGGTAGATTTATAAATCTAATAGTCCATCTAGTAGTCCAGGGGGCGCTTTTTAAGTTTATGAAAATTTAAAGAGATGAGTTTCCACTAAAAACACGGTTAAATTCTGGGGGCTATTTTTGCAAACTTTGAAAAAGCCGACTTAAAATGGGTCAAAAATGCCGTTAAAAAATGGGTCAAAAATGCGTGTCTGCCACTACCCAACACGCCTCTCCAATTCTTCAAGCAAAACATAAAAAATGCCAACTTATTATCTCATTTTGAAGTTAGTTTCCTCATTTTTAATCGGTTTATATTTCTTCTTTAATATATATTCTTTTCGAACTTATAAATTAATACATTTTCTACTTTTAAAATCACCCCTGCAGAATTTAAATTAACAACTTTTTAATTGCAGTCCCCATCAATTTATTATCAACATGTCTTATTAGATACGTATATAATATGATTATTCTTAACACCATAAGTTTAAAAGGAATAAATAAGTTTCTTCTTGTTATTTGTCCTAAATTCATTAAAAGAAAAACATTACACAACCTTAAATTCAACTCTGATCTCTGTTTTTATTAAAATCTTCACGGTCAAACTACACGAGTAAATCAAGAACAACTAAGTGTTAGAATTTTACTATGGAAATCTTTAGTCTATCAATGATAGCTAATAATCAATTTGAATAAGAAATTTAGTCGTTTTAATTACATTTCCTTATAAGTTGTGTTTCAATCCAACAATTGTTCCTGATACCAAAATCTATAATTAAATAATCCAAATTCACACTTCTAATTACACATAAAATAAGAGAAAAACACAACCACTTGTTAAGTTTTTGTACATGTCGACTTAAAATTTCATTTTATCAATAATAACGAGAGGCGAGAGCGATAGTTGTGTGGAACAATTTAAATTTGACGGGAACACAATTTTTAACACCAAAAACCATTTCCAGATAACTATTAGTGTACTCTTTAGGACACTCTCATATAGCATTATAACACATAATTGAAATCAATCAATCATTTATCCAAGTGTACACAAACCACACCCTATCCAGTATTAGAGTTCATGTAACATTGTAACAATATATTCGATAGCAACACTAAACAGAATCCACAGATATTTACACATATTATCTATCATATCTCAGTGACACACTAAAATATTCAAAGTCAATAAACTTTTTAACAAAGGAATCGATACAATTGTATTCATATCCCCCAGCGAAGGGAACTGTATTCAGTATTCACACATACAACCCTTCAAGAATCCCGGGCAGTGCAAAATCTCCTTTTCTATAATAACTCCTTTACAACGACATCTCCTTCACCGCGACAACGACGTTCGCGACTCCGACTCGGACAACGACAACGACGACGAGGACGACGCGCTACCACCCCCGAAGAACAGATCGGAAAGCGCGTTTCCGATGTCCTCGGGCGCATACTTCACTACTCCTGCAAAATCTCCTGTCCTTCACCATCTCAACTCTATACGCATTGTAGAAATCTCTGTACGCCGGTAACAGTTTTCCGGCGATCGAGAGCTTGATCTCGTCCCGAAGCTTACCGTTCGGGATCACGACGGATAACTGCTTCCGGTGAGTCTCTTCGAACACGATGTTGATTCGTTTGAAGCAGTTTTTAGCTTGTTCTAACGTCATCGCCGGAGAGTTTTTCGGTACGGCGGAGATGACGTGGCTCCACGCGACTCGTTCATAACTTCCGGCGAACTTTTTGACCTCCGATTGGCGGTGGTTGATCCACTCGTCGCCGAGGAGATACCGGAGGTTTGATGATCGGACTTTGGTGAGAATGTGTTGGAGATTGTTCGCGAGGAACAAGTATGCTTGTGATACGTCTTTGATGTGTTTCGCCTTATCGTCGAGTTTGCAAATGAGGATGAAGATGAGTGAAGCTAGACGTAACGTCACCGCCGGAGACGGAGAGCTATCGGAGAATGATTGATCGAAGAATGATTCCGGTAGTCGAGACGTCTCCGGTGGTGGAGTTTCGAATAATATGTCTGCTAACACACCGTAATCTGAGAGGAGTGAGAGGTAGTTCATCGTGTCGACGGTGAGTCGGTGAACTCCGACTCCGGTGACGGTGGTTTTCGACGATTGTTTGTTGAGATGTGTTTCGAAGTCGTTAGATCTAACCGAATTGACTCGCTGAGTTTTATCAGCGAGTTGAGCGCTTGATTGACGACGGAAGATGTTGATTGAAACGAGAAGATTGACACGATCTCCGGCCACCGATCTGCCATTCCGGTGTACATATCGAGCATCCGGAAGATCCTTTCCGGTGACTTTTTGCTGTTTTTCGCTACATTTTCTGGAAATCCGAACAGAATTGAAGCTCCTTCTCTTGTGATTTCTGTGTAACATGATTCGCGAATCGAATCGGAGGATGCGAAAACATGATCGGAGAGAATTCTCTCACCGGTGAACAATGTTTTCACGGCGATCTTCACAGCATTCAACCAGTTTTGAATTTTGAGATCTAGAACCTCCCAATCCATCTTATGAACATGAGAAGATTTCATCTTCTCAACTCCGAGCTTGTATATACCTTCATCTACTATCGATTTGCGTATGATTTTATATATTTTTACACTTCTCTACCGTAACCGGATGATATCATGCAATCAGCTATCAATTTCAGATCCGTCATAACTCCTTCAGCGTCATCTTCAACTTCACTGATCAATTCCCCTGCAACTCGCACCTCATCATCCGATTCATCAGCGAAATCCGACAAACTCGATCTCGTCGATGTTCGTGACGATCGAGTCGACACCGATTCCGGATCCAACTGCGCTCGATTCAGCGACAAAATCTGGTAAAACTCCTTCTCCAACCGCTTCATAGCGATCTGCATCAGATGCTGAGCTCGAATCAACAGCTGGGAGTTCGAATTCTCAGCTACTAACGCGTGCATCGCCTTATGAAGCTTGTTAACCACCTTAACAAACTCCAACGCCTCTTCGCGATTCTCGTAGAACAGCGAAGTGACTTTCGCGTAAGTCGATGCCTCCGGATCCCATTTTACGATCACCGGCTCGGCGATCTCCAGCGTCTGCACCATCACCGAGTCCGATAAGCTTCTGCTAGGAGCTGGTAAGGCGAAACGTGAAGGTGAAGGGTAGTGAGCTATGAAGGAAGATGAAGATCGTTTAGGGGAGAAGCCAAATTTCTTCATGAGAATATTGAGATATGAAGGGATTTGAAGATTGCTTGGGGAAGAAGAAATGTGAGCTTGAGTAATGATTGAGTTTTTGAGAGAGAATTTGGTGAGTGGGAGAATTTGTGAATTATGGAAGTGATGAACGTGGGGGTGATGTGAGGGGTATATATAGACTACAGCGAGACAAAATTTCCGTTATTGCTAGTGGTTTTAGACTTTCATCCTTTTGTGTGGGAAACTCGAATGTTCCACCATCGACAAATTTGAAGAAAGGTCACCACATGTTTGATGTTGAATTTTATATTATAAAAAAATTAAGGAAAGTTACTCTTGAAACGGCTTGTTATAAAAGTAAAAGTTAATACTTCGATATTACTTTTTTAATAGATAGAATTTTTATTATGTAAATTACTATACATTCATAGATAATAATTCCTACTATAACATTTTTAACAGTGACAATCTTAATTGTCTTTTTGTTACTAATAACAATTTTTATAATATAATTATTTATTATTTAGATTTGATTTTTATTTGATTTCACTCAAAGTAATGATTTTAAAAAATGAAAAAAAAAATACAAACAATATCGAGCGGAGGACAAGTACAAATTGAGTATGCATATATGATAATTATGCTACCGCTTATGTCATTGGTAATACAATTGAAAGTTGAAGTACAACCGGTCATATCAATAGTATGAATTATTATCGATTAAAAAGTAATAGTTTTTTTAACAACATACTTACGACCCTTATTCACAGGATATGCGCTATATTAATTGGACCCACCTATTTGTTTTCCTGTCGAGAGCACACCCCCAACTTTTTAACACAAAGCATTTTTGCTTCAAATGATACTTGAACGCAAAACCTTCTCATTTTTAATTGTTTTGAGGACCTCGCTTTATAGATACATATTTTAGTGAAGAAGTAATAGAAAATGATGAAATGATATACTTGTATTCTAATTTAAATACAGATATAACTTGGTATGTATTTGGACGGAAAATGACACCTATTAACCGGGAAAATATATTTTAACTATTTTATTTGGGAGCAAATTAAACAAAAATTTGTGGACCGAATTTGTTTAGAACTAGTATTTCTTAACTTTAGATATTTTTAATAAAAAAATACGTATATTTTATAATAAGCGTATTCAATAGTCAAAACCATATATATATTCGAATTATATACTGATAAGATGGGGGAAATATGCTCTCAAAAAATGATGGAGGAAATATAATTTATGAATAATTTAAGTATAATCTTTGAAAATTAGTTTATAGTCAAACGCTTGTGATATTCCAAATTAGGGTGTCATAGATGACCTGTCGCGATGACCTGATGCAGGGTCAACTGTGGAGAGATAAAAGATGATGACGTGGATATTATTCACCAATAGGTAGTTTTATGACTACTTAATCTATTATGTTCCACGAAGTCAAGTTTCGAGTTTCCTTCCTCTGATCATGCTCACAAAGCAATATGTTAGATAACTTGATCACTTGATAAACTCCTAGTTTTATTTACGGATCGAAACAGTTAAGTGGATTTAAAACCAGATAAACAAACAAATAAATGTGATTAACAAAACAGAAGGTAAGATAAGAGCGAATTTTATATTTATCTTAAGAAATTCAAGAACCAGTAAAAAAATTTGATACATAAATTTCAAATACCAAATTACATTGAAAGTCTAATACAATAAATTTATTATGATAATTGTATTTTACAAAAATAGAGGAAATAGATTATGTTGTTAAAAAAAATAATAAAAGAAACGATAATTTTAACTGGAGTTAGTTTTGCTTTTCATCATTGAGGTTTACCCACTTTTAACTACTCAAGTAAGAATTTTCATTTTCTCTTATATCATGATTTCATGACTTGAGGTTGTATTTAATGGTTTGAGCCTAGAGGTCCAACATCGTGTAGTGTTGCCATTAAATATCAACACACGCCTTCACCTAAGGGTATTTTCGTTCATTCGTTCTTTTATGTAACTTAAGTCAAACATCAAGAACTAATTTTGTACAAAAGCCTTTAAAAGTAAAGAGATTGTTTACAACATACAGGAGTGCCGTGTCACGTCATTTAGTAGGATGTAGTTCTCAGGGCTTTGAAGCATACTGCATGGCCTAAGGCCGTCTGTATACCCTTGTCACAAGGTTGCGGGGGTTTGATATGCACAAACAACTTGTACAAATTGATTCACAGTGATATCTTATCAGGGTGCTCTTCATGTATTGTGATGAACACAAAGAACGAAGAATGGTGTTGTAAGGCTATGAGATCGACGTGGCATGGACACCCATGGGGTTGTGGGAACGCCCCACCCCACTTGCAGTTGAGATCACTGAAGTGATCTGAGTGACATGAGAGAAACAACGTTAGATCATGATGACCCGCGTTACTATTTCATTAATTATGATGATTATCTTTGTCAGATGTGTGTCCGAGAGAGATTTGAACCTTGCATGCTACACATAGAGGAATCGTATTTGCTTTAGTTTTTTTTTATATAATAGTAAAATTAACAATAATATCATAACAATAAATTAAACATGTTTTTATATATTGTATTCAAAAGAATGAGTCCAAATAAATGGAGGATCACTTGGATATTTGGAATAAGTTATACTTATTACTTATATAGTAACCTTTTAAAATATAGTATAATATTTTATTGAGGAAAAAATTATTAAATTGTTAATTTCTAAGATTTTACCACCTCACACGCTATATGATTATCCGCACGCGGCATGAACCTTGTAAAACTTGCTAAATCGTTTGGTGTGAATACCAAGTATGTGATAAATATCGTAGGACTTTTATTTTTTTCTTTTCTTAAATCAACGATAGATACATTTATTAGAAAAGATGATGAAGATGACCTTTGTTGAGCAACATTTTCTTTACGTTCACTCCGACTCGTTTATTTCTCATATGTGTCAATTATGTTACCCGTTTTCCAACTTCACTATCATTAGACAATAATGTCGTTTTATACAAAATGTAAGAATAAATTCTGCCTCGTCCCTCTTTTATTTTTGTTGTTAAAAAAATAGAAGGCGTGATTTCTCTTGTCTTGTTTTTATTCTTAGTTTCTCATATATAAGATACTTCTTTGGATAGACTCGACGACGACTTATTTTGTATCAATGGGGATGATTAGGTTGGATTTTTGGTTTAGGTTATGTGGTATACATTTTGGGTATGAAACTTTTTCGTTCATGTATTATTTTTTTTTACCATTTTTTTGTGACTGAACATGGATGAAAATATAAAAATACAATTTAGGTTCGTTTATACTTATTGTTTTTTTGCTTATGAAGAAAGTAACACAAATTGTTATATGATTTAATAGATGTTCGTTTGAATTTTAATATATAGAACTTACTAGTTTAGTACCCGTGTATTACACGGATTGAATAAATAAATATTAAATAATTAATAAC
>JACCIY010001062.1:0-67500 GCA_025506505.1 Flaveria sonorensis
TTCTCACAGCTAATCCAGTTTTTCATGCTCGTACCAAGCATGTTGAAGTTGACTATCACTTTGTTTCGTGAACAATAACTCAGGGAAAATTACAATGTCAAGTTTACTTCTACAAACACCAAATTGCTGATATGTTCACAAGCCCTTGTCAGCCCAGAATTGTGAGTTTTTGGCGCTCCAAGTTGCAGATGCTAACCGCCCTGAACTTGCGGGGGAATTAACTATGTCGGCTACATTAACTTAGGGTTTTATTATTATATTGTTTGAGGGTATCAAAGTGTAATTTCTTTTCTTATATATTTTGGTTGTAATCTCCTTATTTTTCATAAATGAAAAACACTGATACCATCTCCTAGTTTGTTTAGGAGTATGTTTTCTTTCACTTGGGATACTTTAAAGTAGATGTGGCAACTGGGTGGTATGGGTAAATGGTCAATATAGTATATTGGTATGAGGCGGGTCAGATTATGGTGACTAACTTTTTATACAAAAAGCTAGATTATTTACAAATAACGAGAATCCTATATGATTAAATAAGTTAATATTATATCAACAATATTCTTCTCTTTTGAATAAAATGCTTTAGGAGGTTATATGCAAACTACCTACCCGTTCCACCATTAGACTTGCCTCCTTTCAAGCTAATTTTATTGTTTTTTCTTCTTTTTTTTCATACAGTACTAGCATACTTTCACTTTTCTCATGTTTTAGCAATTGTATTTTCGTGCACCTTTGAGTCATTGCATGATACATTTTTATCCCGTTTGAATTATCACATATTCACATCAAGTTCACATTGCATATGACCCAAACGAGACAAAAAAGCCCTAGTTTAGAACTCAAATGTACAAGAAAAAGGTACAAGTGCTAAACCAGGGCAAAAATGAAAGTAACGTTAGTAATTTATGCAAAAATAAACAAATTATTTTGTTTGCTCATTGACCCACCAGAGAAAAATATAAGCCATATTGACCGGTTAATAATAAATGGGTCGGTTATCGGTATTACCACCTCTATTTCAAAGACACTGAAGCAATATTCTTATCTTATAGTTCTATTAGGATAAGTAAATAAAGCATAAAAGAAAATTACAAAAATCGCCCCAAGATTAGACGTCAACCAGCAATTTCAGTCCATAAGAGCTTTTTTACACCGTCGAGTCAACTTTGACCATATGTTAAGTTAATAAATCAAAACATGTACCGGTTTTTACCTATCTTTGTTTTCTGTCCATGCAAACCGTTTCTGGCGTGAAGGCTGTAGCTTTGACAAGGCACAGTCATGTATAGCAGAATAAGAACGATCATTTTCATCTTGATTTAGTGCCAGATCATCATCTACAACATCTCTTTGCCCATTGACTTCATTGATCAACATATTTGCTTCGTCGATTTCATTGATCAACCTTTGTAGAGAACTTTGTTCTTTTGTGGCATCATTTGCATGTTTGGCTTGCTTCAGTTTGTCCAGCTCTTTATCAAGAGAATTTTCAATACTCACCGGTAATTTCGTTTAGCGGACCTCTTTCTTTTAGAAGAAGACGAAGCATCTGTTAGTGCTAAGAACTCATGCTCTTGAACTCATGCTCTTGGTCCTAGCTGCTAACTTTAATTTATGCTTTTGTCGTTTATCATAGAATACACGAAGCACCTGCAATGCGAGCATTTATCAATTTACAAAAAGAAATATAAAATTTCATCATTATCTATAAAAGAAGAACAAACAATTGAGAGCCCATAAGTAGCTTTAAAAGCATGCAATATATATCAAAATAGTGGCATACCACTATAATCACTTTTAATAAGTAGAGCAAGCTAGCAAAATGGGCAGGTTGTGAAACATGTGCAAATGGGAAATTTTTGTATGGGTTAAAATGTCCTGTGTTGGGGCGCGTCGCATGTGGAGTCTTGCCGACTTCAAGTGCAGCCGGCCCTAAGGCATCTACCAATTGTGGCAGGTTGAATTTTTTTGGCAGATTACAATTTGACAGTTAATTTACAGCAATTTCACAACTAATTTACAGCCTGTCATCCTTTCTTGTAGCCTAAGATTAGAAGCCTTATTTAAGGGGATTTAACCCTAACTCTATCCTTATATATAGACTTGCTAATGCAGCTGTGGACGTAGGTCACATTGACCGGACCACGTAAATCTCGAGTCTCCTATAACTTTCTGCTGCTTCTACTTTTTTGTTCAGTGTGAGTTTTGCTCCAAACTTGAGAAAACAATCAGCAGCCCATCACTATTCAAACAGATCAACAGTTTAGGAGCAGTTTGCTGCTGTGTTTGGATCGCCAGCAGCCATCACCTACAGCAGATTCCCCGCCGCTATTGTTACAACACTGTTCGGCCAGAACAGTTTGATCAACTTCTCACCAGAAAGTTTCTTGGACAGCCGGTTAACCATTCAACAAGTGGTATCAGAGCTTTAGGCTCGTTTTGTTCTTGGGTTATTGGTTATCATGACAGAAGAGGGGAAGGTTAAGACCAAAAATTCGATGGGCGGGATCTTGGATTTTGGAAGATGCAGATCGAGGATAACCTTTATCAGAAGGACCACACCTATCATTATTGGAGAAGAAACCTGAGAAGATGTCAGATGCAGACCGGGAGCTTATAGATCGACAAGCTCTAGGTATGGCCAGACTCTACTTGACGAAATGTGTAGCCTACAATATTGTCAATGAGAAGACTACGGTTGGAGTACTAAGGCTTTGTCAAATATGTATTAAAAACCGTCTACATCAAACTGAAGCAAATTGGTACCGAAACAAAAACAAACAGAAACAACCAAAAAACACAGAACCAATTCTGGAACTCCTTCTCCAATTTAATTGATAGAAAAACTTACAAAAAATAAGTAAAAACTATCTCCTATTTATAGTTGATTAACCTAGCCCATCAAGTTAATCTATTCCTACATAATAGGCTTTATCCCAAATCCTTTTGAGATAAAGTTAAATCACAAAAGCTTATCTCAAATCCTTTTGAGATAAAGCTATAAACTACCTGATAAACTTATCCTTTTAGTTTACCAGATAATGACCAAAAATAAATTACAAAATAGACCCCTAACTTTAACTAATGTCAAGATTGGTCCAACAATCAACCCCCCAATCTTGACCTTGAGTCTTCTTGTTATTTTCCCGAGTCTTCAATCTTCTTTACTCCCAACAGTTCTCTCATTTCAGCAAACTTAATCTTTGGTAGAGCCTTCGTGAGAATATCAGCTGATTGTTGATCCCCACTAATGAAATCAACCTTGATTTGATTTTTCCCTACACACTCTCGTATATAGTGATAGCGTATGTTGATATGTTTACTCCTTTCGTGAAAGACAGGATTTTTCATCAGGTTGATTGCTGACTTGTTATCCACTTTTATGAGTACAAGTTCCTGTTTTCTTCCTGTAATTTCAGCTAATAAACCCCTTAGCCAAATTGCTTGAAAGGTTGCTGAAGTTGCAGCCATAAACTCGGCCTCACAAGATGATAAGGCGACTGTTGGTTGCTTTTGAGAGCACCAGCTAATGGGTCCATCATCAAAGTAAAATACCAGCCCCGTGGTTCCTTTTCCATCATCTGGATCGGCTAAAAGGCTGATGTCACTAAATCCCAGCAGTTTATTACTTCCATTCCTTCGGTAGTGAATGCCCAGGTCAATAGTTCCTTTTACATACCTGAGAATCTGTTTTACAGCCTGATAGTGAGTAGTTTTAGGGGCTTGCATATACCTACTTGCATATCCAACTGAGTATGCAAGATCTGGCCGCGTATGAGTCAAGTACCGAAGGCATCCTATTGTTTTTCGGTACTCTGTTGCATCTACACTGCTGCTGCCATCTTCCTTTGTTAATTTCAGTCCCGGTTCCATTGGGTATTTAGTAGGATTACACTCCCACATTCCAGCTTGCTGTAGGATCTTTCTTGCATAGCTTGATTGCTTAATTTTTATTCCATCATTGCCTTGCATCACTTCTAGCCCGAGATAATAGGAGAGTGAACCCAAATCACTCATCTCGAACTTATCTTCCATTTGTCTTTTGAATTGCAGAATTTTCTCCATGTTATTTCCGGTTACAATCAAATCATCCACATAGATCCCTACTAGCAATGAACATTCATGAGTTCTTTTTGTGTAAACGGCTTGTTCAAGTTTGCACCTTTGGAATCCATACTCCTTTAAAACCCATCTAACTTTGTATTCCACGCTCGTGGAGCTTGTTTCAAGCCATAAAGAGCTTTGGTTAATTTGTACACTTTTTGCTCCTTTCCTTTCTTAACAAAGCCTTCCGGTTGTGTCACAAACACTTCTTCCTTGAGTTCCCCATGTAGAAACGCCGTTTTAACATCAAGGTGGTGAACATTCCACCCCCTTTGTGCTGCTAATGCTAGAATGAGTCTGACCGTCTCAAGTCTAGCTACGGGCGCGAATACCTCGTCAAAGTCTACACCATGTTGTTGGATGTAACCTTTGGCGACTAATCGTGCCTTGTATCTTGTAATTACACCATTTGCATCCCTTTTAATTTTATAAAGCCATTTTAAACCAATGGGTCGGTGTCCCGGGGGTAGGTCCATTAACTCCCAAGTGTTGCATCTTTCAATGGAAGCTATCTCACTTTCCATAGCTTGCTCCCATTCTTTATGCCCTGTAGCTTCCTTGAAGTTTGTTGGTTCCCCTTCAGTGAGGAGAAGATCATAAACTTCATACAGATTTTTCATACCTTGTGGTGGTGTATCATCAAAAGTCTCATCTTCTGCCATAGTTGGGTCTGATTCACCAATAGTGTCTGTTTGAAGCTGCGGTAACATTGGCCCACGCTCTTTAACAGTTGATTCTGGGCTGCTATGTTCAGGATGGGCTGAGTGTGCTGTTTCAGCATGAGTTAATGGGCTGTTTCCTTGAAATGGGCTGCTAATCAGTGGACTTACAGGGCTGCCGGGTTAAGCAGACCCATGTCCACTGCTTTGGGCTGCAGAATTAGCATCATGTCTGTTGTTTTGAGCTGCTGAATCAGCTTCAAATGGCTCCATATGAATCACAAACTCAGCTTCTTTGTTCGGTTGTTGGTGTTTATTCCATTCCCATTTGCGTGCCTCATCAAACACAACTCGACTGATTACCACCTTCTTTCCCTCAACATCATACATGCGATAAGCCTTGGTCCCTGGTTCTGTTCCCAAATGTACCATGGGGACACTTCTGTCATCGAGCTTCTTCACATGGTTTGAAGGTGTTTTTACATATCCAACACACCCAAACACTCGCAGATGATCAAGTCTTGGTCTCCATCCCTTTAACGCCTCGTATGGTGTTTGATTCGTTAAACTCCTCGTAGGTAACCTATTTAGCACATAGACCGCATGACGTACCGCTTCTGCCCAGAACACTTGTGGCGTATTCATTGCACTAAGAATGCTCCTTGTTGTGCTCAACACGGTTCTGTTTCTTCTTTCGACTACACCATTCTGCTGGGGTGTATAGGGTGCAGTTAGTTGCCTTGTAATTCCAGCTTGTTCACAAAACAGAATGAACTCCTTGGAGGTGAATTCTCCACCCCGATCAGTTCTAAGAACCTTTATTTTTTCCCCGTATTGGTTCTCAACCATGGTTTTGAATATCTTGAATCGTTCAAGTGCTTCATCCTTGGTTTTTAACATGAATGGCCACATAAACCTGCTGTGATCATCAACAAGCAGCAAAATATACCTGTTTCCAGCTTCGGTGGCAGGTGTTATGGGCCCACACAGGTCTGCGTAAACCTGTTCCAGTGGTCTTGCAGCCCTAAAAGTGGTCTGATCAGGGAAACTTTGTCGCGTATGCTTCCCTGCCAAACATGCTTTGCAAAGTTGTGAAGGGTGGTCAATAGTCGGTACTCCATGGACTAGTTCACTCGTCCCTAAGCGCTTGATGGTGTCAAAGTTTACATGCCCAAGGCGGGCATGCCACAACCAAGCTGCATCATGAATCTTGGTTATTAAGCAAACCGGTGACCCGATTTTTAGGTTGATTTTATACAAGCGATTAGGAGATCTGTGAATCTTCATTAGCAAGGTCCCATCCGGTTCAAACATTGATAAAATTCCTTGTTTAATTGTTAATTCACACCCTCCTTCTTCAGCTTGCCCGATGCTGAAGATATTGCTCTTTAAATACGGGATGTAAAGAATATCGGTCAACAACCTTTGTTCCCCATTCTCACATTCGAGAAGAATAGAACCCCTTCCTTTGATTTCCACACTTGAGTCGTCTCCGAATCTGACTTTGCCCCCTATATTTGTATCAATTGCCGAGAATAAACTTTTATTGCCCGTCATATGGTTTGTTGCCCCGGTATCTAAATACCACATGTATTGCCCATCATCATGTGACCCGTATTTAGCCGGAAATACCTTTTCTTCATTCACATAGATTAGTTCCTTCTTGATTTGATCGGCTACAACCATTAACAACGCAGGCTTGTCAGCATTAGCATGTGTTGTTCCAGCAGTGGTGGCTTGTGTTAGATGGGCCTTCTCATCATTCCTTCTAGTTGGACAGTCGGCTGAAAAATGTCCAATCATTGGACACGGCTGAAAAATGTCCAAACGCATCACACCTGAAACACTGCAGTTTAGACCGATCTTTCTTTGAGTTTTCTGAACTTTGGTTTCCATCTTGGGAGTTTTGAGCACGGTTTGAACCCCTTCCACGACCACCTGATCGCCCACGACCTCGGCCTCTTCCACGGGTGTCTTGGCCATTCCCTCGGCCTCGACCAAAGCCCTTTTCCTGCTTTCTTTTGGATTCCCAATCATTGTAGGATAATAGAAGTTGGTCATGGCTGCTGTTATTGGTCTTGGACTTAGTTCTTTCTTCGTACGCCTTCAACCTTCCAACGATTTCTTGGAACTTGACTGTTTTGAGATCAACCAACTGCTCTATTGTTGCCACCATGTTTATGAAGCTGTCAGGTACACTGGTTAGAAGTTTTCTGACCAGGGCTGCTTCATTGATTGGAGATCCAAGTGTGGCTGATTTTGAAGCAATTCCGGAGAGTTTTCCCACAAAATCATCCACTGTTGTGCCTTCCTTCATTCTGATCAGATCAAACTCAGTTTTTAGGGACTGCAATCGTGCTTTCATGACTCGTTCAGCACCTAAGTGTCGAGTCTTGATTGATTCCCAAATGTCTTTCGCATGTTCACAGCTTGCAATCTGCAACACAAGGTCTTCAGGTAGCGATTGATAGAGATAGGCTATGGCTGCATTGTCTTTTTTCTGATCCGGATTTGTCCCAGGTTCAATCACCTCCCAGATTCCATGAGCTTTGAAAACCGCCTTGATTTTAAGTGACCAGATTGGGTAATTTGTCGGAGTTAGAACCGGGCATTGAAACGGAAGGTTGCCTGTTTTATCAACCTGCGCTAGCTGGTTGTTTGGTGCTGCAGCGTCCCCCATCGATCTCTCCTTTGATCGACACTTGTACACCT
The DNA here is from genome assembly GCA_025506505.1 of Flaveria sonorensis. NCBI lineage: Eukaryota > Viridiplantae > Streptophyta > Magnoliopsida > Asterales > Asteraceae > Flaveria > Flaveria sonorensis. Next base: position 7,476 of record JACCIY010001062.1, read on the forward strand.
GCTGTATTGGTGGTTTAAATGCTTGATCCACCACGTTGGACCAACAGAAAATCCCAGATCTCTTAACCAGAGCTCTGATACCAATTGAAGCAAATTGGTACCGAAACAAAAACAAACAGAAACAACCAGAAAACACAGAACCAATTCTGGAACTCCTTCTCCAATTTAATTGATAGAAAAACTTACAAAGAATAAGTAAAAACTATCTCCTATTTATAGTTGATTAACCTAGCCCATCAAGTTAATCTATTCCTACATAATAGGCTTTATCCCAAATCCTTTTGAGATAAAGTTAAATCACAAAAGCTTATCTCAAATCCTTTTGAGATAAAGCTATAAACTACCTGATAAACTTATCCTTTTAGTTTACCAGATAATGACCAAAAATAAATTACAAAATAGACCCCTAACTTTAACTAATGTCAAGATTGGTCCAACACAAACAAGGTATTCCTTATAAGTCACTTGGTGAATACGAAAATGAGGGAAGGTACGTCAGTTACTACTCAAATTAACGAGGTCAATTCTATTATATCACGTTTGATTTCTGTTGATATAAGGTTTGATGATGAGATAAAAGCACTACTTCTATGATCTTCTTTGCCTAAGAGTTGGTCAAGAGCAGTCACGGCAGTCAGCAATTCATCTGGAATTGCTTAGTGTACCTTTGAAGGGATGCATCCTAAGTGAAGGCATAAGACGAGGAAGTGCAAGATAGCCTTCAAATTCTTTGTTACATACCGAAGGCAAGGGAAGAAAGTTTGAAAAGAGAAATGACTGATGGAGATCAAAAAGTTCAGGAAGAGGGGCAATCGAAGAGTCACAAAGACATAGTTTGTTTGGAATTACAGAGAAGCCGCCACTTCAAAAACCCATATAAGGCCCTAGCTGTAAATAAAAAGGAGGTTAATGTTGCAGCAGATGATGCTCTGATTTGATGCATGGAGAATTCGAGCGTCATTTAATGCTACCTCTTGCACTGAGATGATGAAAGAATCTAAAAAACATGTAACTTTTGTAAGGTTCGTTTAGTTGATGATTAGGCTATTGATATTGTTGGTACGGGAGATATTGACTTGAAGACCTTCCCAGGAACCACTTTGGACTTTTGAAATATGTCTAAACTATTCCAAGTCTAAGAAGAATGTTAATTTCATATGGAAATTTGGATGACAAAGGCTACGATATCATGTTAGGGGTGGATAGTGGAAAGTGGTCAAAGGAAATCTCATCATTGGCTCATTGCTTGTGGTAAGACATAAAGGTACGTTATATATGGTTGAAATACCAACACATGGAGTCAATTGAGTGACAAATGGTCCGAATCCGTCCACTCGATGGCACCAAAGGCTTGGCCATATAAGTGAAAAGGGTATGACGATGCAAGCTGCCAAAGGTAAGTTTCCTAGCCTAAAGAAAGTAAGAAATGGTTCTGCAAGTTGTGTGTATTGGTAGGCTACAGCTTGTTCATACTGATGTTTATACAAACACTTCATTCTAATGACTCAATCTGAAAGGTATGGGTTTATTTCATTAAAAATAAATCTGATGTTTTTCTTACTTTTAAAAAATGAAAAATTGTTGTTGAAACTAATCTGAAGCAAAGTGCTTGAAGTCTAACAATGGTGGAGAGTAGAACAGCACTCATTAATTATTGTGTTGAGCATGAAATCAAGATGTTGAAGATGGTTCCAAAGACTCCTAAGCAGAATGGAGTTGCAGAGAGGATGAATAGAACTCTGAATGAAAGAGCAAAGAACATGAGACTTCATGCGGGGCTTCCAAATATGTTCTTGGCGGATGCAGTTAACACTACAACTTACTTAATCAATCATGGTCCTTCAATTCTATTGGTCTCAAAATTCCTGAAAAAGAATGACAAGGTCGAGAGGTAAATCTAACACACCTGAAAGTATTTGGTTGTAATGCTTATATTCGTGTTAAAGATGTTGACAGAGACAAGTTAAACCTGAAGCCAAAGAAGTGCACATTCATTGGTTATGGTCATAAAGCATGGGATTCAAACTTATGGGATTTTCATAACATTCAAACTTATGGGATTTTGATAACAGAGAAGTGATCACATGGGATGTCATAGTCAATGAAACAGATATCTACAAAGACCGACTTGCAACGGATTCAAAAGTTACGAAAGGAAAAAAAAGTAGGTTGTGTTAGAAGAAGAAGTTAAAGAAACAAGGATATCATGTGACAAACTAATAGTGGGAACTCAGAGGTTGAGGTTGGCGAGTCAACCAACAATGAAAGTTCAGAGGAAGAACAATCAACTTCCTCAACTAATATCTAACCAGTTCCAAACGCTCTGATTCCACCTCCTACACAATGGGTTAGGAGATCCACTAGACCCACCTAACCACCAAAAGGATGTTCTTGATCTGTTAATTATCAATTGAGTAATAAAAACTATATAATTTACAAAAATGTGGACAGCATTTACTTTGTAGCATCAGTGTAAAAGACTCGCTCCAATTAGAGCAAGCAATGGAAAATAAGGGTTCTTTTGAGAAGAACAAGACTTGGGTTCTAAACAAAGCTTCCAACAGGGAAGAAATCTCTACATAACAAATGGGTATTCACACTTCAGAATCAAGGATGAACATAATGGAATCAAACCTTGGTTTTAAATTGCGTGATGTGCTCAGATGCATTTTGGTCCCAAATCCCGATGAAAGATGCGCATACATCATATATGCGATGCGTTAGTTATTAAAAAATACCAAAAATTAGTTATACAAAACATTTTTTTGTATTATTAATACTTCAGCATAAAAACTACTTATTAACAACATACTTTAACATAAAAACCCAAATTCAAGACTATTAAACTATGCACAGACTATTGAAACAACAATTAAACACATGTAAATATATAGCATGAACACAAATATGAAATAAAACACCTTAATGTTGAGAGGTTAGACCCATACTCATGTTGAAATGATTCAACCCATGTTCAAAATTGAAGAAAAACGTAATAGTGCATAACACACGTATCAAGGCGCATCTTGCGCATTGGCGCATCAACGCATCATGGAAACGCAACGCGTCAGATGTTGTGATGCGCTCACAGCAGCGCATCACGCATTATGCGACTATGATCGCATAATGCGCGCATTTTAAAACCAAGCATCAAATGGTAAAAAGCTCGGTCAGTGGTTAGGGGTTTCAACAAAAAAACAAGGGATCAACTACAATGAAATCATCTCCCTTGTGAAGATGACTACTATCAAATTGGTTCTAAGTATTGTAGTTACCGGAGACTTATATCTAGAGCAGCTAGATGTCAAGACAGCATTCCTACACTGTGATCTTGATGAACACGTTTATATGACACAGTCAAAAGTGTCCAGATAGTCGGGAAGGGAAATATGGTTTGCAAATTAAAGAAGAGCTTGTATAGTTTGAAACAAGCTCCACGGTATTTGAAGTTTGAAAACTTCATAGGTAGAAACAGGTATAAGAGATGTGAGATGGATCCCTGTTGCTGTCTTAAAAGAATAAAATTATTATATCATTCTTTTTCTCTATGTAAATGATATGTTAATTGAAAGTTCAAACATAAAAAAAATCAAGTTGAAGAAACATATGTCTGGATAGTTTGAGATGAAAGACTAAAGTGTTGAAAAACGGATACTCAGGATGAGTGTCATCAAAAACAAGAAAGATGGTCCTAATACACTATCCTAAGAAAAATACATCACGAAAGTGTTAGAGAGGCTTAGTCTTAATAATGCAAATATTTGAAGCACGCCATTAGAGAGTCACTTTAGGCTTTTCAAAAATCAATCACCACATATGGATGAAGACAAAGCATATATACTTGAAGCTCTTTATGCATCAGCAATCGGTAGCCTTATGTATGCTATGGTAAACACGAGATATATACAACACATGTAGTGGGAGTTGTTAGTTAGTTTATGTCCAATCCAGGTAAAGAACATTGGAAGGAAATTATCTGGCTATTTAAATACTTTAAAGGTACTTCAAAGAAAGCATTGTGTTTCAAGAGGAAAGATGTTCTCATAGGCTATACAGGTGCGGACCAAAACATTCAAAAGTACCACATGATACGTCTTTACGGTTGGAGGGTACGACTATTAGTTGGATGTCCAGTTTAAAAAATACATGGCAGTTGCTGAAGCCTAACAAAAGCTTACTTGGTTGAGAAATTTTCTTGAAGAACTAGACAAGAAGCAAACAGATGGACATTGTGACAATGAAAGTGCCATTCATCCAGCAGAGAATCTAGTTCTGGTATTTCATGGGAAAACAACACATCGATTTCACTTCATCGGAGGGTTGATCAGTGACGAAACTCTGCAACTGGAAAGTCTAGAAAGTATTGCTGGTTCAAAGAATCTAGCAGACATGCTCGCCAAATTCGCAACACTAGATAAGTTGTGTGTAGAACTAGTCTTCAAGAATAACTGAAGAGAAGGCGTTGCACTAATAAGATAGATGAAGATTACTGATTTACAAGACAGAGAGCATTTGAAGTGATCAGACCTCCAAATGGGAGATTGGTAGGAAGTGTGGAGTCTTGCCAACTTCAACAGGAGCTGGCCCTAAGACTTTTACTTAATTTTGGCAGGTTGAGTTTTTCTTTTGTTTTTTGGCAGATTACAATTTCACAACTAATTTACAGCAACTTGACAGCCTGTCATCCTTCTTGTAGCTTAAGTGTAGCAGCCATAATTAAGGGATTTTAACCCTAATTCTCTCCCTACATATAGGACACTAGTAATTGTAATTGATTATCACCTTAAAGAAACAACATAGACTTGCCAATGCAGCCATGGACATAGGTCACATTGACCGAACCAAGTAAATCACGTGCCTCCTGTAACTTTCTGCTTCTTCTATTTTCTGTTTTGTGTATGTTTTGCTCCAAATTTGCGAAAACAATCAGCAGTCCATCACTACTCCATCAGGTAACAATTGCTGATCAGAACAGGTGCAACAGAAACAGTTTGTTGTTGTGTTTCAATCACCTACAGCAGATCCACCGCCATTGTTGTTACAAAGCTGTTCGGCCAGAACAGTTTGATCAAGTTCTCACCAGAAACCAGACAGCTGGTTAACCACTCAACATGCTGGATTGGTTGGGTTAACTGAAAAAAACTTTATGTCCAAAGTTTTGAACTTTTTACGAATAACTAGAGAAAAGATGATCATTAAAACTACTATAGTTAAATTATAATCTAACTTTATGAGTTAAATGGCTTAAGAGGTTTTATACATAAAAGATATACAGTATGCAACTTTTGAACCATTTGACCAATTTGCTTTTTATCTCTTCTTTTTAATTTACCCTGTTAGCACTGAGACATACCCCGAATCAACCAAATAATTAAAAAAAAATACAGGTCAAAATTGCCACCTTATGATATTAACAAAGCTCATATCACAAATCAGGTCCTACTTTTACTTTTACTATATGCCGAGAGAAAACAAACCTGCTCTAAGGTCAAGTTAAGATTCTTTGCGATCTTCTCACACTTTTTGTATGTTATCTTTTTATCTAGGTCTTCATTGGCCACAAGTTTAAATAGCTCAGCCCGCTGATGAAGTGTCATAACTCGGACTGAGGCCCATGAACGAGAAATAAATACCTGTTGAATCCAAGCTTCAGAGTTCAGAATATACAAATGAAAAATTAACTATATAATGAAAATGTAGCAAATGATGATGATTGCATCAGTAGATCATCAAAACATATAAATACGAAAGACTGGAAATCAAACAATATAGACAATAAGGGTGTGTTTGGTTGGATGGAACGGCATAATGGAATAGGTAAGAATGAGCGAAGGCGGAATGGAATGATCCATTGCGTTCCATTATCATGTTTGGTTAGCATAGGGGAGGAGAAGAGTCATTAAATATATCCTTTGGTATTTTGCTTTTTTCCATTTTCCAATTTTACTTATTATTAAACATGACATACAAAAAAGAAAATATATTTCTTTTATTCTTATATTCTAATGAATAAATACTTAATTCACCAACATATATATATACCTATATATACACAGGAGAGGGATCAAACAAAAACCATGTTTATATTAGAAAACGTGAAAACCACCGCTACCCAATCACATAATTTATAAATTATTTATTTTTTTAATTGTTTAAAGTGTATTTGAGTAAACTTCAACCTTTTTTTAGTCATTATATATTTTTTAATTTAAACCCCAAGGAACGACGATGATGACGAAACAAGTTTACATATACGTAACTTGTACGAGTTACATATACATAACTCATAGTTGTACACTTGGTAACACGTACTTGTTGGGTTTGTGAAGGCTTTGGGCTTGGGCCCATGTTTAAGTTTTCTTGTTCATTAAGTTGTTAACCCTAATTAGTCTCTATATATATCCATGTCATGCATTTGTAATTTTTGTACTGAGCAAATAAAGAAAAACCCTAGTTGCAGCCCGTGGACGTAGGTCACACCGACCGAACCACATTAAATTCTCGTATTCTTATTGCTTTCGTGTGCGTACGAGTGTTTTGTGTTTATTTCCGCTGCGTAAAGATACCTAACAACTGGTATCAGAGCATCAGGCTCTTGAAGATTTCGTACGAAACACGCCGCCGTGTACCTAGGGTTTCTGCCGCCGCCTAGGGTTGCCGCCGCTGCCTAGGGTTTCTGCCGTCGCCGCCGTTGCCGCCTAGGGTTTCTGCCGTTGCCGCCTAGGGTTTCTGCCGTCGCCGCCGTCACCTAGGGTTTCTGCGCCGCCGCCTAGGGTTTTGGTTGGAAGTACCGGATCTGGTTTGTCTATCCTTTTGTTGACTGGTTATCAACTGTTCAGCGCGCTTGTTTCTTGAAGACTTGTCTCTGTTTTGCTAATATGGCTGAAGACGGGAAGACTGTGATCGAAAAGTTCAATGGCACTGATTTTGGTTGGTGGAAAATGCAAATAGAAGCATTACTGTGTCAAAAGGATTTGGATATGGTACTGGAAAAGAAACCGGAGAGTATGGAGAAAGCTGAAGAAGCAGTTTGGAATTCCAAGGACAAGAAAGCTAGAGCAGTTATTATGTTATCTTTGACGAAGAGCGTTGCTTTTAACATCATGAAAGAAACCACTGCAAGTGGTATGATGTTGGCTCTGTCAAATATGTATGAAAAGCCGTCTGCAGCTAACAAGGTGTTCTTGATGAGGGAACTGTTCATGACGAGAATGAAAGAGGGAAGCTCAGTCACCTCTCACATTAATGATCTGATGTCTATTCTTACCAGATTAGAATCAGTGGGAATAAAATTCGATAATGAGACTCGAGCTCTGGTGTTGCTATCTTCACTGCCTGACAGTTGGTCCGGGACTGTAACTGTGTTACAAATTCTATGGGGGCTAACGAATTAAAATTTGAAAAGATCCGAGACATTGTGATAGGTGAAGACACACGTCTGAAAAGTGCAAATGTTGGATCATCTTCTGAGATGTTACATGTTGGCAGAGGAAGGGAAAATAGCCGAGGCAGTGGGAGTCGGGGAAAGAGTTCAACTCGGACTCGGAAAAATGTGAGGTGCTGGAACTGCAACGAGGATGGACATGTTAAGAGTCAATGTCCAAAGAAAGGTCTAAACACTGCTGCTGAGGATGTCAATGATGGTGACGTGTTAATCCTTGAGGCTGAAAACAATGTGGATTCTTGGATCATGGATTCTGGTTCTTCGTTTCACGCCGTACACAGCGGTGAAATGATGGTGAATCTGAAAACAGGCGATTTTAGGAAGGTACGTCTCGCTGATGGCAGAATGCTTGATGTAATGGGCATGGGTGATATTGATTTGGTGACTCCATTGGGAACTACATGGAACCTGAAGAATGTCAAGGTGATTCCGGGTTTGAAGAAGAAATTAATTTCTGTTAGTAAACTGGATGAACAAGGATTGGAAGTCAGGTTTGGTGATGGTAAATGGAGGGTAATCAGTGGAAACCGGGTGATTGCTCGTGGTGATAAGCATGGGTCATTGTACATGGTGGAGGTACCTGCTGAGGGATTGATCAACCCGGTTAAGCAAGTCAAAGTCGGGTTCGCTAAATCTGCTGCTAAGAGAGTTCATTTTGCAAACATGAAGTCTGGAGCAAAGATTGTAGCTGAATGGGGTCAGAAGTCTAAACCAGTCAGAGGATTTTGTGACAATGGGAGTATGGGGCATGTTTCGGGTACAGTCAAGAAGAATCGTTGGGTTTTGAAGACTAAGACTGGAAAATTCTCTCCTGGTGATTGTTTGCTGAATTTGGAGAGTGTTAGTGGTTCTCGGTGTATCTCCGAATCTGGTGGATCGTGTAAACCAGTTGAGACAGAGGATGGGTCGCTGGTGGAATTTGCCACGACTGAGTTGAAGCTCGGGAGAGCTTCAACTGGCCCTTCTGGTACTTGATGATGAGGGGTTGCTGCAACTAGGAGATGTGATGGAGTCTTAGCTTGTTCTTTGGGAACTGGAGGCTTGGAAGACTTGTTTAAAGATTACTGAAGTTACTAGACGACTGGGTTGCTTTGTACTTGAATGGCGGGCTAGAATTTATTGCAAAGCCTTCAAGTGGGAGATTGTTGGGTTTGTGAAGGCTTTGGGCTTGGGCCCATGTTTAAGTTTTCTTGTTCATTAAGTTGTTAACCCTAATTAGTCTCTATATATATCCATGTCATGCATTTGTAATCTTTGTACTGAGCAAATAAAGAAAAACCCTAGTTGCAGCCCGTGGACGTAGGTCACACCGACCGAACCACATTAAATTCTCGTATTCTTATTGCTTTCGTGTGCGTACGAGTGTTTTGTGTTTATTTCCGCTGCGTAAAGATACCTAACAGTACTAACATACGTAACCCCTGGTTTCGCGGTTTTCATTTATGACATGGTTTTCAAGGGATCCCTCCCCTATATATATATATATATATATATATATATATATATATATATATATATATATATATATATTATATATATTATATATATATATATATATGTGTGTGTGTGTGTACTATATTACATATACAATTATAAAAACAGAAAATACCATACATATAAATGATTAAGAAAACCTCAAATAAGATTGTACTAAATTCATATACTTTTCGATTGATTTGGAAAAATTATAAATATAATTAAAACTAAACTTTTCTTGAGACGTTAATACTATTATTAACTTTTTTATTAGATTTACTTTTACACTTTCATTCCAAGCAAAGAAGGAATGACGCAAAGAAAAAAATCCTCCTCCATGGAATGAAAATCCTTATAATGGAAAGAATCTCATTCCTTATGGAATGATTCGTTTCATTCCGATGTGGATAACAAACAAGTATCTTTTTCGCTCCTGCATACCAAACACTACCTATGAAAAATCACCAGACCTCATGCACGGTAGATCCAGGGAACGCATGCAAAGCAGCTTTTGGATCAGAAGCAGCATAACAATACTCCAAGGTCTTCCAATATTCATCAACACTTATCTTGCTTGCAAGAACAAAATCATGTCTGACATGAGGACGAAGATCAAAAGAACTGATGCATGTATGTGGTAAAACCACTCCCACTGGTTCCTCAATGTAAGGCTTAAATTCTAGTGAATGTCTAAGAGTAGTATGTGGGCCCACTGGAATGTCATCGCTAATCAATCGTATCAACTGCCAAAAGATCCAAAAAAAAATATAAGAACTAATCAGGGATGAAAATTAAGATTCTGCACAATGAAGAAAATTTGAAAACTTCTACAACTTTCAGGTAACCCAAATATTTGAAAATTCTCAGAATCACTCACTTCGACCGGTTACCCAGCCCAACCTAACCTACCATTTTTCCATCTCTAGTAATAATCCAATTTAACCTTGCCCAACTGAATTTCAGAGTAATTAATACCTTGAGACGTCTTAAAATATCAATAAGATATGAAAGACGTCCAGTTGCTCGAGTATCCATGAGACACCTATACTCGTGTACAGGAAGATCAGAAAGGCATAAACCATTTCTGCATTTCTCAACCACAGACTCGAGCTGTAAACTGGACCCTGCAACCTGCAAGAACAACTCAAGTGGCATAGCCTTAATGGCCACATCAATTTCAAACAACTTACAACTACTATGTGGGTTCTTCTGTTCATATCCATCTTTTACAGCCTCATCCCAACCGGGTAACCCAGTGACATAACCCCATAGAAACACATGAAGCAACTTTGCACGAACCATTTTTGCCAATACAAAACCATTGTTTTTCATTGCTTCATAGGTCTCAGATTGACCATCTATTCTCAAACTTGTATTAATTCTCTCCACATCATTTAAAATGGGGATTGCTTCGTTGCATTTACCGTGCTTATATTTTGAAGAACATTGGGTACGTATTTGTTTTTCAAACAATCTTAGTTTATCATGAACCCGATCTGACAGGTCTTCTGCTTCGTATACAGATGGGTGTAAAATTACATCAACTGTACGTTTTCGGCCAATATTGGTGACAGAAGGGACTGCAAAAGAAATGCATTTGCAGTGTCCATCTTCTTGAAGCTTGTTCAAACTACGTTCAAGAGTCTTTCTGTCCATTGTCGTACTCTGCTTCTTTTCAAGATTCTCAATACTCTCCAGCAGCCTATGCAGCTCAGGTTTTATAAGGACCTTTTCTTCCTGCAAAAGTAAAACATTACAAAAAAAAATTCGTTGAAAAACTAAATTGACTATAATAAAAGATTAAATTAATTATTTGTAAATTTTAATTAATTTAATTTTGTCAACTTTAACTCTATAATTACATATTTCAGAAGAAATTTGATCACATAGCATTCTAATAACTATACATACACGACTGAAAAAAAAAGGTTCCATATCAGCATTGTTCTTATAATCTTATTTTATTGTCATTGTTTGAATAACATATTTTGTATGAACTATTTTTTATTTTTTTGTTAAATAGTTAACATGTATATAAATATTTGACAGATGTTACGGATATGAAGTAAGAAACCAAAACTGAAAATGTTATAATGAAAGTTCTTCAAATTTTGTGTGATGAATAGGGTTACAACAAAATTACACCAAAATTGGTTTCTTGGTTGGAGATGACTATTTAGACATTTGCATCAAATCTGGTGCATACATAGGAGATAGGCAAAGGATTCAAGCCACTTTTTTTAACAAATGAATAAGCATACAACAAGATGAGCTAAGATGCCAAAGATCAACATACCTACGTAATCAATAACCCTTTGGCCTAAAGGTACCATTGTGGCCCACTAACCAAGAGTTACCGGGTTCAAGCCCTAATAGGAACAAGGGTGTATGAGTGTACATACGTACACACACACACATAGGAATATATATGAGTGTGTGTGGACAGGTCGCTTGAATACCGCATAAGACTTAAAAAAAGAAGTTGGACCCTTGGATCACAAAATAAAGAGCCAAGATTGAATATATTCACATGTCAATTGTTCTCCACACATAACACTATTCACATGAGAAGAAAAATTCACAAGTGAATGAGTTCAATCTTGTCAATTCATTTTTTGATCTAAGGGCATGGATTTGTTTGTCTGTTTCAAGTTTTTGTAGTTCTCAAAAAACTCTCATATATACATATACATATTGGATTCGGTGTTATGTGAGAAGCCATGATAAGACGTTGATTAACTAAATTTGTAACTTCGATTTTACCTTTTAAGTGGACTCACAAAATCATGACTTGAAGTTACAATTTGTAACGATGAAATATTGTGTGTTTGTGTTAAGTCTTGTATGGGGGCATTTTTATTAGGGACATGTTCAATATATAACCAACTTTATAAGGGCGTGTTCAATACAGAACCAATTTTAAGAACCAAATAAAAGGACCTTCACATTTCAAAATTGGGAATTATAGTTAAAGCCCCATCCCTTTCCATATATATAGGGGTGTGTTCAATATAGAACCAATTTTATATAGAGATGCAAGAACTGCATGACCACGTGTCCGTATTATGCATTGGTTCTATATTCAGCGAACAATGTGTACATGTGTATATACTGACCTGTAGTTTTTCAAGTATCCGCTGCTCCCTTAGTGAGTTAGTTGAACTTAGACCAATACAAGGATAGGTTGTATACGAGCGGCGCCTTCGCGGTGCAGGTGAACCAGATGAAGATATCTCTAACGGCACAGAATCTGATGAGGGCTTTACAGTTACAATTTGAAGTTCTGCATCAGGAACTGTATCATTTGCCACAGATTGTGGATCATTAGAATCAATCCACGTGTCATTAGCTGGTGAATTGGGATTAATTCTCTGTTCTTCACTGGCTTCCGCATCCATGTTGGAGGTCTGGTCATTTGCATCTTGGATATTGTAAGTCAGCATCAGCTGTCCAGGTTGTGCATGAGTTGGAAGTTTCTCATCCATGGTATATTTTGATTTACCAGGTGGAGTATTAGGAACTCCAGCATTATAGTTCCCACAAGTCCAAACTCGATAGACCACACCTCTATTAAGGCTTTCTGAATCTAGATGCATCCGGAATCTAGAAACCATATCGAGAATCCTAGGATAGTAGCGTTTATTGTTAATGCCAAGCCTTTTATATACCTGCTTACATCAATGAGTATAGAAAAAGTTAGGAATTATTGCTGCCAAAAAAAATCTCATTATCAACATAAATACACACACACACCAGCCAAGCCTTTTATATTCCTGCTTACATCAATGAATATACAAAAAATAGAAAAATTATTGTTGCCAAAAAAATCTCATTATCAATATACATATTTACACACACACATACATAGCTTAACTTACAAGATTTTGGCTATGACTAAACCTCTTCAAAAAGTTTCAAGTTGGAGAGTGGATATCCTTAATACAAATACGAGTAACTGAGGGTGTGGAGATACAAAATGAATAAACAGGCCACCATAAATTTTGTAAGAACAAATAAAATTCTTTTATTCTGGAAAGGGAAAAAAGAGGGGAAATGAAAGGATGACAGAAATGCAGAATGTGAAAATAGAAAAGGATTTTGCAAAAACCAATAGCAAGATGTTATAGCCAATAAAGATGGCATACCTCGTTAAGAGTCAACCCTTTGGAACCTTCTGCATCAATCATATCATAAATTTGTTGCTCAATAGGAAGCTCAAGAAGCTGGTCAGTGATCTGGCCTCTTTTTACCAGTTTAAGCTGTTGTTCTGTAACAAGATCATCATCTGCACCTCCATGACTCTTGGGCATAAAAGTTTCAGGAGAAAATTTCTTTAGCAGCCGTAGGCAGCTAACTTTCTGATATGAAAACAACTATAAGATGGGGAGAACTGAAAAATATAGAATTATTCATAGATGCAGAAAAAAACACTATAGTCAGACTACCTTATTGTTCACTGTAGCAGTGAACTCCTCGACTAGACTAACATCTTTCAGCTTGTGCAAGATCTAAGAACATTTGAGCAATGAAGTTAAGTCAATGAGAAAGAAGATAACCTGAAAAGCAAATGGAATTCCTTTTTGATATGTTACACTGAAACACTAGCTTACGTTTCTCCACGCTCTATGACCTTGTGTTTTGCGATAGCCTAATTCCTTTTTAATATCTGAAACCACAAGAACCTTCAAAATGTGAAAAGAAAAAAAGATTAAACAATTAGCACCTGATACACACATGAAGGCAAACTAACACACTATCAGCTGAAATGTCAAAAGTAACCTTGCCATCAGCTTTTTCTAGTCTGTCACAAATAGCTCTAAAAGCAGGTACATAGTCTTTAATGCGTTCCTCACAAACACCATCTCCCGAAGCAATTTCTCTGTCTGCATCGTCGTTATCATTCAAAGCTTTGTCCTCTTTCGTAATTTCAAGTCTTTGTAAGTGACCCAAATGCTTTGCATAACGGTACAAATGGAGCATATTGGTGTTCACTATTGAACCATATTTATACTCATCATTGCCAGCCTCCTTCTTCCTTATTATCGTTGATTGCCTCACAATTAACCCACGCGTTTCAAGATTCCTTAGTATATAATATATGTTGTTGTTCTTAATGCCAAACTCCTTGGCAAGTTCATTTTGGGTAATTCCATCCGTTCTGCAACAGTATAACATACAGCAAGTTCAATAACCCCTATGCATAATTCCCAAATCCTAAATTTACATATTTTTCAGTTGTGTGACACAGATTCTTGTTTAAAGCATGCAGAGTAAAGTTCAATCACTGTGTTGGCTTTCTCACAAGCTCAACAATGCTTGTTGGAACTATAAAGTTTTAAAGGTAGTCCCAGTGATAGCTTATCATAAACCCCCTAGTTTAACTGTGCAACACCGTCACTTAAATTCACAAACCAAACAAAACTAGTTTTATACCCGTCAGTGTCCAGGTAGTTTAATGTCCATCATAATCATCTTTCTTTGCATTTAACTTAATAGTTTCATACGCACAAACCTTGCAATCGCAAGACGCTCAAGCACACGTCGCTGGGGCTGCGAAACACCGGCATCGGAAGCTTTAATATCATAAATTCCAACAAAGCTGTTAAGCAGATGCTCCGCCGCGACAATCTTCAAGTCCATAGCCTCAGAATCCTCAACCGATTGGATCGTAGGGTTTGCAGCATCATACAACACCCCTTTGCATTCGAATCGGAGGCTTGGAACATTGAGAAGGTTGGACCATAAGGCCTTTTTGACGTCAGTGCAGAGGTGGAGACCATTGGAGGACACATGAGAGTGGATTTTAGACCAGAGAAGACGGAGTGTTAGTCCGTTGACGCCTTGTGAGCATATTTCTTCGAGTGCTCCGTAGATGATCGGATCCATTGGTGGTCGGAGGTTGACGGAGCATGCAACCGTTGGTGGTTAACGGTGGGGGATTTTCAGGGAAATTGGGGGTTTGCAGGGGTTGAATGGAGGTGAAGGTTTAGGGTTCGAATCCTTCAATGGTGATGAATAGCGTTTGGATTCATTTGTTAGGTGTAGTTGTTTTCAAATGAATAGTTTATTTATATGTTAGATTAGATATTAGATAAATCAATAAGCAATCTTAGATAA
Source organism: Flaveria sonorensis (assembly GCA_025506505.1). Classification (NCBI taxonomy): domain Eukaryota; kingdom Viridiplantae; phylum Streptophyta; class Magnoliopsida; order Asterales; family Asteraceae; genus Flaveria; species Flaveria sonorensis. The sequence continues at coordinate 22,513 of JACCIY010001062.1, forward strand.
AACAATTATTGTTAAATAGTATTGATAGAAAAATTACTCCTATATTAATCGTAGACGAGATGAACAGTTATAATAATAATAATATAATAATAATATTTTATTAAATTATATAATGAAAATAATCAAAATAATAATAATATTTATTTATTAAATTATATTTGTTTATCGAATTCAAATCTTACGGGTCAACTTTGACCCTTTAAGTTTCTAAGGTTTCCGGTCTACTCCAGTATAATTTTTACTTCAAAAATTAATTTTTATGTTTTTATTTAGGTACGTGTCGACACGAATTGAGCAAATATAAAATGTTTCCTTTCATCTTTTTATATACGATTTGAGATTATCTATATTTTAACGTTCGCCTACGTATTGATGTAGGTTTATTTAGAAATAAGTCGCCCGAAATATAAAATGTTTTCATTTGAGGGTAAATACAAGTTACTCCATGTTTCAACGTAAATTTAGTTCGAAAATGAGTCGGGACAATTGTAATCTATATGTTTTTATATACGTTTATATACGGTCTACGTTTCCATATAATTTTTTTTAGAAAAGAGGCGGTTCAAGTATAAAACATTTTCGTTCAACGGTATAAATTCGAGTTATTTTACGGTTCGACATAAATTTTGTCCAAATACAAGTCGGGTCGATTGTTAATCTATACTTTATCACGTCGCATATGCTGCCGCCGCAACACAACGCCGGTGAAAAACTAGTATTCATAAAAGCATATACATGTTAAAAGATTTGAAGTTATATCCATTTGATCGAAGATTACACTGTTTAAGATAAACTATTCCCTTAAAACATCCTATTAATATGTATTTTTTTGGTTTATATATGAAGAACATGGTAAAGAATCACTTCACACATACATATTTTAGTTTTTAATCTTTATTTTTTTGATGTTGTTTATTATTATATCTTTATATCTATACTAATAAATGATTACATGACATATGTCATTATGATGTTTCACTTCACAAAATTTTTCCACTTAAACCTCATTTAACAAATTTTCTGTAAATCATGTTATCTTATTTATATTTAAGATTTTAGTTTATTAACTAACTCAATCACCATCAAAATTCTAGGGATTTTAAATTCATTATATCAATCATTTCAAATGTTATTTAACCCCTTAAATTTTATATTAATCATCTCACAAATTCTAATTTTTGCATTATTATCTACTCTTTTCGACTTTATTCAAACATCAAGTAAGATATTTTCATCTGTTATAACTGTACCTACTATACATTCAATGATTTTTTTTGTTTCTTTTATCCTTTTTTGTTGTCCGTTACTATTTTGTTTTCATAAGGTATTAATTTCATTGTTTACTTTATGTTTTATGTTTAAATATTTATCTTAGTCACTTATAAATATCTATTATTAGGTTTCGATTATCACAATGAAAAGAAAATCAACATTGGATTATTGTTACTAGCAGTAGATTGATTTCAAATTAAGTCTATATTATATGCAATAATCAAATATTTTTTGGCTTATAAATTTATATTTACCTTATTTTGTCAATAAACTTTACTAATTTTTTTAATTTTATTTTCTAGGCATGAACAACCTTTTAGTTGTTTGATTGTTTCCCCAAAACTGCGTTTTCACATCTTCTTTAACAAGTCATTACGTTGAATACACATAAATTTCCAAACTCTAAAGAAAAACTAATTGTTTAAAGAAGGAGCTCAACCAAGTGAATCGCACATTCATGTATTTAATTGTGGTGTGTGCAACATTGATCACCATTTTAACTATTCAAAAGTGTTTTTTTCTTGTCGTAATAGAGATTGAATACAATCTATTTTATTGTATCATCATTTGAATTAAAAACAAATAATATTTAAATATGTGTTTATATTTTTAAATTATATATTTTCTTTTATTTTCAACCAGTGTAATACACGGTTCTATAACCTGGCATTATATATAAACTTAAAAGACAGACCGGGTTTGTGAGCAAATATTACTCTTCACTTATTATAATTTTAATGCATTATGTGAAATTCTTTAATGCAACATTTATGTTTCATTTGTTTTTTTTCTTTTTAATAAGATTTAAAAAAGAAAAATTACTAGATTGACCATTTGATCAAACCCATTTTCATTAATAGCCATTGACCAATTCATTTATCATTTTGGCCATTGTATCGTCACGTGGTGATACCAAACCATGTGGTATCGTCTACGTGGATTTTTTTAATTTTTTTTGGACCGGCGATACACTAGCGATAGGCTAGCTGACCGGTATCGCTCGCATTAAAAAATCATTTTTTTAATTAAATTTTTAAATACCATCTATTAATATTTATAAACATCAATATTCTTCTCAACCCGCTTCAAAACCGTTATCTTGGATTATGAATAAATGGAGGCGTTCAAAGAATCAATCCGAATCTTCAACGTAACGGTTATTTAACCCCAATGGTAAACTTTTCTATATATGATTAATAAATGTATATTATTACTTGCATAAATATATTTTTGTACTCAAGCGATACACCCATCAAATCATATCGCTAGTGTATCGCCTGAATATACGTGAAACGAATCATAATTACCCATGTGTCAGTTGGGGCGATACACAGGTCACAATGTATCGTTGAAATATCGCCGTGGATATACGTGAGGCTAGTAACATGTAAACATGTGGCCAGCACTACACATGTCACATCATATCGCCGGTTGGAGATACGATAGAGATATTTTTTTTACTTTTTTAACTTTTTCAGTGATATGGATCCATGTGGTATCGCTAATTAGCGATATATGGGTTTTTTTAGCGATACATGGGTGATACCACATGCATTGGTATCGCCGGTCAGTAAAATCTAGCGATACCACATGCATTAATATCGCCGGTTGGAGATATTCGGACAAATGACATAGTCTGATTCGTCAAATAATTTGAAAAATTGAAAAGTCAAAGGCTAGTATTGAAAACAAGTTTGGTCAAATGGCTATTCTGGTAAATTTCTCTTTAAAAAACTACAAGGTTGTGGCTTTGGTCCCATGGGTGTCACATCATTGCATACATGATTGTGCTGCGCGGGTTCGACTTTCGAGTTTATCCTCACCGTTTAGGTAACCATTTTTACATTTCGAAAACAATCCAAATAGTAAAGGAATTCAAGCAAATTATTTGAAATCTTCTCATCCCTCACCGTATGGCAATAGGCATGATATTATCAATCGTTTTGGTCACTGTTGTCACCTCCACCAGTCCCATAACCACCACCGTCACCACGTTTTATATTCTTAAACATAATTACAAAACAAACATGGTTATTTTGTCAACTAAACACAACACAAATTGCAATTCACATATATTTCAATTTATTTGATAAACGTCAAATTCAATTAAATGCATTCAAATTATATATAATTTTAATTCTTCTGATAGACCACGATCCTATAAAAATAAATACGTGAACCAGATTTTCATTAGTATTTTATCCTATCATGGTTACCTTAGATTTAATTAAAGGGTAATTAAGACATCTAACCATCCTATTGATCTATATTGTTTGTTTTCCTTACAAAAAACTTACAGATTTGTTTTGATAGCTCGACTGGAGACTTTAGAGAAGGTCACTTGTCATTGAATTGCTTCCATCTAAACACCTTAAACTATAACGTTCTTCTTTTATCTACAACCGATTCTAAATGTGTTGATATTTGATGCGGGTCCTTATTATAAAACCACCATCACTTATGTCTACGGCCGATGTAAGACTTCTCTATGGTCATAAGGATTGCCCTACCATCTCAATCAAAGACATGGGAATCGCCTTAAGGGTCCTCCAATACAAGCACAAAGATTCATCGTCCTTTAGCGGGGGTGCCTAATCATCTTATACTGACCATTGTTGTCTGCATTGCTCATAAATAGCTAATAAAATGTATTTGTTGTTCGAGTTAAGACTTATCAAGAGGCCACTAGTTGTTGCATTGCTCCTACCTAAGCATGTTTAACAGTAGAGTTTTCCATTTATATGCGCCCAATGCATCTAAAATGCACCAATGATGTTTGATGCACGACATTCCTTGTTAACCCAACATCTTTCATGTTTACATCTTATTTATGATTTATTCAATGTGATACATTTGTTTACTTTTGAGAAAATTATACTAAGTAAAGAAAAGCCATTTCTGATATAACAAAAAAAAACAATTAAGGGAATAATAAAATGCATTAAACATGTCACAAACGCACAAGTTGTATAAACTAGACTTAATTACACGGGTGGTCCCTATGGTTAGGCCTGATTTCAGTTTTGATCTATGACTCTTTGAAATTACAAGGTTGGTCCAATACTTTGCACAAGCGTAACAACGATGGTTCCTGAAGTGAATGGACGTTAATTATTGTTTTTAAGTGCATGTGAAATGACAAAAATACCCTTGCCCACCACACCAAACCCCCTTCACCCTTTCTTCTTCACCATCTCCACTATTACCTCCTACCACCATCAAAGCCTCCACCTTAAACCACCACCACCTTCAACCACCGCCACCACCAGCACCACCTTCAACCACCAGCACCACCTTCAACCACCAACACCACCTTCAACCACCACCACTAGCGCCAGTGCACCAACTTCAACCACAACCACCTTCAACCTTCGACCACCTTCAATCACCAGCACCACCTTCATCCATCGGCACCACTTTCATCCACCAACACCACCTTCAACCACCGTTACCACCACCACCACCTTTAACCACCGTCACCACCACCACCTTCAACCACCAACACTACCTTCAACCTTCAACTGCCACCAACACTACCTTCAACCAAAGTGAGGTGGGATAGAGGTGAGTCATCGGTGGTGGAAAGTAAGTCGCTGGCGATGAAGGGGGCGGCGGCTGAAAATGGTGACCGGTGAAAGAGAAATTGAGTGTAGGGGTATTTTAGTCATTAAAAAAGTTTAACAATCAAATTTAACATCCATCCACTTCAGGGACCATCGTTGTAACGTTTGTGCAAAGTATTGGACCAAACTTGTAATTTCAAAGATTCAGGGACCAAAAGTAAAATCAGACCTAACCATAGGGACCACCCGTGTAATTAAGTCTATAAACTATATTATTATACTAAAACACACTCATGACTTAGTGATATATTGGTATAATGTTTGCTCTTAAAAATAATACGAGTTCAAATTCGTATAAGTATAAGATTTGATGATATTATATGGTAAAAGCTATTAAAAAGAAGAGTAAGTTACACGGATGGTCCCTGAGATTTGCTCAAATTTCACCTTTCGTCCCTGGGATTGAAAAATTACAGGTTTAGTCCTAAGGTTTGAAAAAACATAACACGTTTCGTCCCTGGGTCTAACAACTGTTAAATAAATCCGTTACTTATGAGCAAACTGACCATTTTACCCTTTGTACTAAAAAACAAAAATTAATTTAGAACAAGAAAATATCACCACCACACAACCCCATCTCCACCACCACCACCAATACTCCCTATCACCACCACCATACACCCATGTCTACATCACCATCGCCACTCCTCCCACCACCACCATACACCCACTGGCACCGACACCACACACCCCATCTCCACCGGCACCACCGACCCCCCCCCCCCCACGTGCTTCTTCGCTGGAGAAACAATCCATCTACACCACCACCACCGATTGAAAGCTTAGCAATTTTTGTCGTCCTTTCTGCTGGAAGATTGAGGTGGCGCGCCGGAAAGTGACACAAGAACTTCAATGCCCGTGGGTTATTGGAACCGCCCTTGCTGTGACGGAGACACCATTAGGCCCGTTAATTTTATCCATACCCGATTATCCCGCTCGACCCAATCTCACCCGTACCCGAACAACCCGTTACCTGATCAACCTGAAAACCGATTAAACTGATTCTTATTCGGGTCTGGCTTCAGATAGAATTTCAAACCTCAAAAATCCGAATAACCCGAACTGATTAAAGTGAAATCTGATCAACCCATATTATAATTAAGTAAATTGTATGTATACACTTGCTTAGATTGTTCAAATTGATCTAATTATTTGTATACAAATATATATTTAAGCACATTTTATAACTTGAAGAAGTAAACTAATTTTAAGTCTACTAATTTTATAAGATTTCAAATGAAAACACACTATTATCTACTAAATTAAGTCTATTGTTTAATACCCGAAACCCGACCCGAACAACCTAAAACTGATTAAACCGATTGTTCTTCGGGTCAGGTTTCGGGTAGACTTTCAACATTAAAATACCCGAATAACCCGAACCGATTAACCTGAAATCCGATTAACTAACCCGATCAACTCTCCTAGACACCATGACGTTACTCAGAGACACCATCGTCTCCGACGCCGCCACAAATTTCCATACCTGCCTGAAATAAAGTCTCGCCGGCAGCACCCCAAACCCTCTGCCTCCACCTCCAGCAGCATTAACGATAACCGACGACATACTATCCTCTTTCCCTCCATCGAGACCATCATCGTCCGCCCAAAGGAGTTTTCCGAAGAAAAATGGAGCTGGAGATATCAAGTGTCGATAGTGCCGAAAATAATTTTTTAGGTATAAATTAATTTTTGTTTTTTAATACAAAGGGTAAAATGGTCAATCTACTCATATTAAAATACCCAAATAACCTTAATCGATTACCCTGAAACCCGATTAACTAAGCCGATCAACACTCCTTGACACCATGACGTTACTCGGAGACACCTTCGTCTCCGACGCCGCCACAAATCTCCACACCTGCCCAAAATTAAGTCTCACCGGCTGCACCCCAAGTGCCGGTAGTGACGGAGATAATTTTTTTGTTATAAATTATTTTTTGTTTTTTTAATACAAAGGTTAAAATAGTCAATTTACTCATACTTAAACGGATTTATTTAACGACCGTTTGACGCATGGACGAAAAGTGTTACGTTTTTTTTCAAACCATAGGATTAAACTTGTAATTTTTTTAAATCTCAGAGACAAAATGTGAAATTTGAGCAAACTTCAAGGACGATCCGTATAATTTACTCTAAAAAAGAAATTATTATATATATTAGAGTAAATTATAAATTTTATCCTTTAAGTATGCTCAAAATTACAGATCTTGTCCTTAAACTTTAATAAGTACACTGAGTATTCTTTATTTGAAAATTTGTAATTCTTTTTGTTCTTTTTACTAACAACATTTAACTTTTGCCCATTTTGCTCCTAACCCTCAAAAGGACAAAATGTGTAGTTTTTATGAATCTTTTATTTTTTTTCTTTGGGTGCTTATTTTATTAACTGAACTTTTTATTATTTCTTTAATTTTAACCACTTTTTATTTTAAATACTTATCTTAAATATTATTAACTAGCTATTTTTAATCATCCAAATATGAGTTATGATTAGTTTTTATTATATTAAAATATATAATAACTTACTACTCTATTTTAAAACATTTATCAATGGCTAATATTTATTTTATAATAAAAATATATTTTAGAAAAATCCATGTTTAATAAGATTTATATAAAAATGTTTAGAAAAAATAAAAAGATCATGTATTAAATTTTTCTATAAAAGAAGCAAACAAACCGGGGAAGAAATCCAAGCCTTAAGTATGCTAATAAAAAATTAGAAAAAATCCATGTTTAATAAGATTTATATAAAAATGTTTAGAAAAAATAAAAAGATCATGTATTAAATTTTTCTATAAAAGAAGCAAACAAACCGGGGAAGAAATCCAAGCCTTAAGTATGCTAATAAAAATTAGAAAAATATATTGTGCGGTGTTAAAATATTATTAGCCCAATCAGTTTTTGAAAAATAGAAAATAGGGTGGCAACATGGGTCAGTGGGTTGTTCTACATGTCGGTCGTGGCTTCGGTTTGACTTTTACATTTTTCTCTCTCTTTTTTTAATATAATAATAAAACAAATTGTTTGATATAGTTATAATTTTTATACCAAAAGGGTTAAAAAGCGACGGTGTAACAAACCGATTACTAGTTTAATTTTTATCTAATGTGAAATAACTAAAATAAACAAATAAAAATATTAGATAATTTAATAATCTATAAATAAAATTTGAATTTAATAAAATATTTAAATTAATTAATTAATAATATTTAAGATAAGTTTATAAAACAAAAATGTTTATGAGAGAGAAAGAAAGAAAAGTTAAGTAAAGTAAATAAAAACATAAAGAAATAAAATAATATATTGGTGAAAAACTATTAGGTGTTCTTAAAATTTTTTATTAATCGGTGTTATTTAAACCCATGTATGTTTTAGTTTATGTTTTAATCAATTATGTTTCATTAGTTTATGTAAATTATATTTTAGTTTATGTAATTTTTATTTTAGAAAACCTATTAGGTGTTCTTTAAATTTTATTTGTTCTAACAGAAAAGTACTTAACTAATTTAACAAATAACAGAAATGTAATATATTAAAATCAATAAATGAAATTATTTTTTTACGATTAAAATTAATTTATTATTATATTTAAGATAAGTTGTAAAATAAAAGTGGTGAGAAAAAAGAAAAAAGAAAAGTAAGTAAATAAAAAAAAATAAAAAAAAATATATGATTAGTATAAGTTACATATTTTGTCCTTTAAAAGAGAAGGGCAAAAATATCATTCACCATAAACTTAACAGAAATATTTAACTCCAGTTAATGAAAAGTACGAAAAGTGTGTCAAATTTTTAAATAAAAGACATCCAGTGTAATTATCAAAGTTTAAGGATAAGATCCGTAATTTTAGTAATACTTAAAAGACAATATTTGTAATTTACTCTATATATTAAAAACCAACTTAAATGCTACAATAGTTTTTGTGGTCTTTTAAGTTTGGCTACCTAAGTTTTAGTTTTTTGTTATGTGACCACTCATAATATTTTTTAAAGAAATGGTATTTGTGTTAATTTCACCACAAAGCTTTCATTTTTTTTAAAATTTTCCCACTAAAGTTTAATAGTTTTAGTTGTTTTCTTTTTTCTTTTTACCCCTTTCATATATAAGTTACAATTCAAACTTATTTCCTTTTCAAATAATTTTGTCTTTTTGTATAACGAAATCCATAGTTGTCTTTTTTTCTCAATGCTCCCGATTATGAGTGAACATCAACGCTGGCAATATAATTATTATCGGAACCGCTATCGGTATTCGGCTTTATGGTTCCCAATGAGCCGAGCCAAAAACGAACAAAGTCACGTTACGTAAGACACGGGAAAGCAACCAAACTCACGCGCGCGAAGCGCGGGAGAAAACAATAGTTATAAACAAATCGCAACTATAATGTGATCTTAAACCCTCTTTTACTTGTCTCAAATCGTGAAGACACTAGCTTTACATTACTTTTAGTTTTTCTAAATACTATGGCTTAAATCATATGACTATAACAATAGTACTGGTGTTAAAAACAAATATGGAATAGATTTGAGTAGTGATTAGGAGTATGGGATGTCGAATTTCATCTTACTAGCAAGCAGATTACGTTCTGCAACAACTAGATGTGATTGTGACGGTTGCATTTGATTTATTCCTTCACACTCAAGAACTTTTGTGTGTGTGCTTTGGAAATTATATCATTTCACAGCTTCTAGATATTAGTTTGTGACACACGCACCACAACGCCCGGACTAAATTACTAGTTTTTGTACAAATAGAGGTTTTTTCGAAGTTAAAGATACATCCTACAATTACACTATATATATTCATTTATATAAAATGCAGTCTTTTAGTCGTGCAATTAAATTAACATCTTGATGGCAAGATACATTTTTGTCGTACAATGAGTTAAAGAATCAAAATCTGAAAAATACTGCCATAAGGTAGTTGAAGGAAATAGAATAGAACGTTTTATTAATTTTTTTATAGTTTTTCATAGATGTTAAGTTATAAAGTGAACATAACGAGAGATTTATAGTTTTCATCACAACTTTTTTTTCATGCAAGTGATGATAATATGATACCGTTGATCATATTTTATTTTTTCCTTTTAATAAGTTTATTATTTTCCAGAAAAAAAAATAAAGAAAACAGAAAATAGGAAGAGAAGAGGTTGTTATGCGTGGCGCGTGACTGAACTTCTCGCCCTTTCTCCCCTGAACAGACATTCGAACAAACTCATTACAGAGATACATACACTCTCATATCTCTCTCTATTCTCTCCTTCATCTCCTTACAGAAAACCATTAATGGCGGTAAAACTCTCCATCTCTCTTGTATTTTGTATCGTTTTCATCTGCAAGTAACTGAAAATGCACTTGAATGTTTGCAGAGGATCAAACTCTCGTTGAATGTGTTCTTCGCAACTCTCTCTGCCGCAGCTCTTCTGTTCGCATGCTCTTCAGCACTCAAGGTCAGTTCGCAACCTAATGATCCATGAATGTGCTTGTATTCACCTGTTTCATGCATCGGAGATCTGTTTGTGGATGATTTAATCGAATTCGTTTGTAATTGAACCTTACAGGAAGGAGAAATTTGCGTTAACGATAAGAGCTGTGACTCTGGATTGCAATGTGGAACTTGTACGGGAAACGTCACTGTTTCTCCTCGGTGTGTTCGCATTCGGCCTCATAATCCTGTTCATAAGGTATAGTGTGTGTTAATATTTGTTAGTGAGGACGAGAGTGTGAAAGTGTTTATCGATTTTGATTGTGACTCGTTTTAGGTGAAAGGATTGCCGTTTAATCGGTACTCGTGGTTGATGACTCACAATTCGTTCGCTAGAATGGGACATAAGTCGGATACAGGTGCTGTTCTTCTAGCTCCGATGAACCAGCAGGATTCTATTACCAATCAGCTCGAAGTATGCTTTTCGTCTCTATCTAACACACACACTCGCATTCACGTATCCAGAAAGTTAAAATTTCTAGCGGCAAATTGGCATTGGCATTGTATGGTTGATTGCTTTCTCATCACGCATGATTGATTACTTTTCTGACCGATCAAATGTCTTTCGATTGGAAACTTAATAATCGCTGTGTATCAAAAATTGTGAAAATTGTGCTTAGGAACTGGCATAGCTTCCAATATTTTTCAGCAGCAACTAAAATTGAAGACACGGCCATTAATTTCCTTGGGAATCAATCAGATGCTTTGACTGAATGACCGCTACAGAAATCTGTTACCAAAATTTTTTTCTACAATGGGAGAATCTAAGAATCTATTTGACCTTGAATATCCTTAGGTGTGATCGACTTTAGATTAGCATGTAATTAACAACCAAATGGAATCCAATGGAGAATTGGATAGTGGAAATATTTCCTTTTAAGGCTTGCAGAACACTACAAAACTGATAATCTTCAAAGTGGACCTACGTATATTGCTTGTATAACTTTCAGTAGGGTTAATGATGGGGTCGAAATCTACAATCTCTTATGACTAATAATACAACCCATTGAAATATGAATCCCAAACCTCATGTTTGTTGGAAGTTAAGATGATATATTTAATGTCAGTGGGTCAAAGGGTTCGACTAGTACAGTTTTGTTATATAAAATTCTTGCCTGTGGTTTGTTTCTTAAATTCTTAATGACTTAGACTTGCAAGTCCACAAAAAACTGTCTACTTAATTTCTTGAGGAACTATGGTATCTTACCAATTTGACCAAGCTAGTCCATGCAAAGTCCCTTATGAGAGGACTTTATAATCCATGCTTAGGCTGCCTCTTAGCTGTGTTTTCACAATTTTAGTATGGCTCATCAGGTGCTGGGATTTAGGCAAGCTTAGTGGATCACAGATGTTGCTTAAATAAACCTTTCAGCGTCTTAACTTAGAAAAGGAGAAAATTGTTAAAGCCTAGCTTTCTGCAAATTTCAAGTTAATTCACTTGCAGATTGGCTTGCGTTAACTAAACAATCACATCCCTTTCCTATCTGTGTGGTTGAATGAACTCAGCCAGTTCACATTAGATTCTTGCATCTACATTGAAGTTCCATTTGTCAAAATGCTCACCATTACACGGAGTAGGCTTAGATTTACTTCTACAAAATTGTATTCAATAATTTGATCTTTATATACTTGCCCTTGTATGACTATAGCAGTTTGATTTTTGTGCATGCATTAATTATCTGATTATTTAGTATTGTTAAACTTAAGACCTTAAAAGGATTTTCTTACTGATCCTGCAGAATGGCGTGAGAGGTCTGATGCTGGATATGTATGAGTTTGAGGATGATATTTGGTTATGCCACTCCTTTCATGGGAGGTGCTTTAACTACACAGCTTTCGTAAGTATTTCTGTACTAGGCTCAATCTTTATATTTGTGATGTATCGTACTTATATACTTGATAACTGCTGAGATGAGGGGTTGTTTGATATTATTGATTGCACTGATGTAACAAAGTTGTGAATTCTAAAACTATTATTTTAATTTCACCAGCAACCAGCTATCAATGTTCTAAAAGAGGTTCAAGCTTTTCTAGAAGCAAATCCTACAGAAATCATCACCATAATCATTGAAGACTATGTTACCACACAAAGTGGTCTAACCAGGATCTTCAAAGCTGCTGGGCTGGGCAAGTTTTGGTTTCCAGTATCTCGAATGCCAAACAACGGTAGTAACTGGCCCACAGTTGACTCCATGATTGAGGACAATCAGAGGTTGGTTGTATTCACTACTAAATCTTCTAAAGAAGCTTCTGAAGGTATTGCATATGTATGGAGATACTTGGTTGAGAATCAATGTGAGTCTTACTCTCGAACTTTAGTCAAAATCTTTCAATAGAAAGGCTGGATGTCTCTTAATGAACTCTGAAAACTGCAGATGGATCTGATGGAATGTTAAACGGGACTTGCCCCAACCGTGCTGAGTCAGCTGCTATGAACACTAAATCAAGATCGCTGGTTCTGCTGAACCACTTCCCCGACACCCCAGATTTAACTGAAGCTTGCAAATACAATTCTGCTCCATTGATAACCATGATGAACACTTGCTATGATGCTGCTGGTAAAAGATGGCCTAATTTCATTGCCGTTGACTTTTACAAGGTACTTCCCGTAGTCTTCAATAATAAAAACCTTCATTGAACGCTGGAAAAACTAAACTCACTCACATGTGTCATGTAAATTCTTAGAGAAGTGATGGTGAAGGCCCCCCTGCTGCTGTTGATATTTCTAGTGGGCAGCTGGTTTGCGGTTGCAACAACATCGACTCATGCAGGGTATGCTTTCATTCTCATATGTATCATCATTACAAAACCGAGATAACAAAGAAAGAAATCATATAACCAATTTATATTCTTGAATTTATTTATCTACAGCCAAAGATGACATTTGGAGACTGTAGCTCATTAGATCGCAGTCCTGCACCAGCCCCGACTATAGAAGCATCTGCATCGACAACAGCAGCAGCAGCAGGAAGAGGGTTCAAGAAAAGCTTTGCCAATTCAGATGGTCAAAGGCTTCAATTTGGATGGTTGATGGGGACAGGTTTGGTCATTTTTTCTTTCTCAATAAGTAGATGCATCACAATGTAGTGTTGTGAGATCATACATAATTTTGGCTTTAGTAAACTCAGTGAAACATTAGGTTCCAAAATAATATTGGTGTTAAGAAAGCTGCTAGTCTCATATATGATTCAATGGTAGTTTTGTTGAGGAGATTGGGATGCTTTTACTTACTGTTGATTCTCTCCTAGACTTTATATAAAGTACATCACCATTGAATATATACATTAGGTTGGGATTTCTTGTAAGTGTTCATCGAATCAGTTTTTCTTATTTGAATCGGTTTCCTCGCATTAGGATTTTCAAGTTAGAGTTAGAAAACCGATTTGAATCTGGTTGTTCCGAACGAACCCACTTAATACGAAACAAGTACATTCATAACTCGATTTGGGTTGATATAAACAGAACATTATTTTATATAAAAATTTTGAATTCAGATACTTGCATCTGTTTGGCTTGGTTCAGTTTACAACTCATCAACTTAGTTCTTGTGTTAGTATTAAGTGGCGTAGCAAAACCAATACATAAGGCACAAATGAGCAACATAAAACAGAAAGAAAAGAAACAAGGGAATTTTACGTGGTTCAGATTCGATGTGAATCTTATGTCCACTGGCTGCAACTAGAGTTTACCTTTATTAGTTACTCAATGATTATAATTACATAGCAAGATATATATATAGATAAAAAACTATGATTAATTACTTAATTAACAAGAAAACGAACATGTGCCAGAGCCCTTATTTTTCTTGGGGCAAACTTGAGCCTAAGCCCAAGCCTTCAAACCCAACAATTTCAAGCTCACAAATTCATAACTTAACCTGATAAGTAACTTCTAAATCAAATTGGTCTCTAACCCGAAAAGAAAGACCCAAAATCGATTTGAACTCACAATGAGTGTTTAATTTTAAGAGGACACCTACCTATTCTGGGTATGATCTAATTGTCAGGATTTCTTAAGGACTTTCATGTGTTTTCGATCGATCTCCATTCATGCAGGAAATTGTTTGGAATTAGTTGAAAAATGATTTTCACCAACATTACAAAAAGATAATCATTCTTATATGTGAAATATATAATTAGTAATTTATGGCTTTTAATTCTTCATAATGAGAGCATTACAATGAGTTAAGATGTGTTTCAAATGAGCTAAGGTGGACGAGTATCAATGCTAAGAGTAGTGTAAGTTGATATGTAACTTGAAAAGAGAAAGCGAGTTAAAATTGTCTCATATATGTAGCTGAACAAACCTGTAAGGGGTTTACAAATGAGGAGCTAAGATGTATGGCAAGCTTATTTCCTTTGGTTTACTCAACTACACACACGTAGGGTGCAAATTAGGTTCAAATGGCTTTCACATCTAAACCTTTTGTATGTATGTGATATGTGGACACAAATGCTGGACCAAAAATTGGGCTCAGGCAACCGGGTTTTGCTCCGGTTCGTATTCTTTTCCATACTCGACAACAACTGTTGAAAACAGATCAGACCAAATAGAAATCAATTAATTATTACTAAGTTATTGGCCGAATCAGTTTGATTCTTCATGACCGAAACTGATTATAAGAAAGGTAGAAGGAGAGTGTCCCGTTATCGGACGAATTAAAAGACACACAATGAATCCGGTGTTCCAACAGCAATGGAACCGGATCAATGTGAAGCGTGTGAGGAAACAGATGTAAAGAAACGTGTAGCAAAGAAAAACTGTAGATTTTAGGATACTTAAACTCGAACCAGGAGCTCCATATTTATAGACTTAAACTGTAACGAACTACGACCAATTCTCGAATTCGGTTACGCAGATAACCCGAATTGCTTATTGATCGACTCTATCCACCGCATTTATCTCGTAGTTGGTTTTTCGATTCTATCCGCAAGCCTCTGAACCGGGCCTTAGCTAAAAAAATGCATAGTGCGCCTCAAATGCACCCATTCGCGATCTCATGTCTTCGTCTTGGCGCGCTTAGCTTTCTTTTAGCCCAACTACCACTTCTCGAATTCGGTTACGCAGATAACCCGAATTGCTTATTGATCGACTCTATCCACCGCATTTATCTCGTAGTTGGTTTTTCGATTCTATCCGCAAGCCTCTGAACCGGGCCTTAGCTAAAAAAATGCATAGTGCGCCTCAAATGCACCCATTCGCGATCTCATGTCTTCGTCTTGGCGCGCTTAGCCTTTCTTTTAGCCCAACTACCACTTCTCGAATTCGGTTACGTAGATAACCCGAATTGCTTATTGATCGACTCTATCCACCGCATTTATCTCGTAGTTGGTTTTTCGATTCTATCCGCAAGCCTCTGAACCGGGCCTTAGCTAAAAAAATGCATAGTGCGCCTTAAATGCACCCATTCGCGATCTCATGTCTTCGTCTTGGCGTGCTTAGCCTTTCTTTTAGCCCAACTACCACTTTGGTGACTTATAAAAAAAAACCATTATAAACCACTCAAAGTTGTTTCCCCCCACCAATGTGGGACTAGAAGTAAACATGCCAACTTGCACATTTACAACTTGTAAATTTCCAACAACAACTGCCGGTAACTGAATGTCATGCTCACCAGGATGAGTAGTGCCATCCCAGTTGTGTTTTGAGCTAACCAGTTGTGTTTTGCATTGACTAAGTTATTGTTGAAGAGCTGCCACTAAAGGAACCGTTGGTTTCTTTGACTCTTATTAGGTAGTTTAATTGCACATCAAAAACATTCAATTATAACAAAAACAACCATTGACCATTTTCTTTTAATTGTTAGCTATAAAAGTGAACTTTGTTGACTACTTTTACTAGGAAGATATACGAGTAACTCAAAAAATGTGACTAGATGTTCAGTAAAAAAGAGATAAGAACCCTCTTCATAATTGTTTCATGCTACCAAAGCAAGAAAATACGGTCTCTTCTTCGTAAGCAAACACATACTCTATATAATTCTTTTGCAAAAGGTTAAACACATAAATTGGTGTCATCTCGGACGCAAGGGTGAAGGTTAATAGTATAAGTCATTTTAAGTTTTGGTCCGGTAGTTTATAATTTTTGTCCTGTGTTTACATTTTGTTTTAATATTTTTATATTATGTATAAACGGTATTCTATCATTTCTTACGAAAATAAACAAACAAAATATTTGTTTTAGAACAAGTAAATTTCCTTCCATTTTCCATGCTAAAATACATCACTTACTTTCACCCATATTAGTTCAATATTTTTTAATAACGAGAAGTGTTTATATTTAATTTTGTTGAAAAGATGATAATTTAGTTTACATGACGAAAATGAGTAATCCTCCCAAAACTATTTACATTTATGTTGTGTTCCCAAGGGTAGTGAAATAAAGCGAGGAAAAATCATGTCTCATGGATTTCCCCCAGAAAGAAGTGGGGAGAAAAAAAACTAATGGTTACGGATTGACATGAATTGTCTAACACGAATTTTTTATTTTCATTTTCATATTTGTTTCATATAGATAATTAAAAATTAGAAAGAATTTCATATATATCCCTCTAAACATTTTAAATAGCATATATATCCAATCAATCTCTCCCTATTTCAGGTGCGATAAATTGTTTAAACGTGTTTCTCTTGATTGTGATCAAGTTCTACCACTTATGATTCGTTTGTTTCTTTTTCGTTTCATTGCAATTGATTTTGTTGTTTAGACGTGCTTGTTGAATTGATTGCTATCGATCTCATATCGGGTGAACTAAGAATTAAATTATAGAGTATTTCATAAAAAGCAATAGGAGAGATGGATCACCTGTAAGCAATCCTATGTTAGACTTCAAAAAATACCATGCTATGTGAAAAATTGAAAAGAAAAATGAAAATAACATCAAATAGTTCGATTAATTTGTGATGTAAAGAGAAGCACATAAAAAAGAAATGACGGATACAATATATATTTGTTGATTGTAAGTGTTAACAACTAAAAAATGTAATTAACAAAATAATTTTATTACAAATGACTTTAATGTTTGCGAGAATTCTGAAAATGTATGTTTTCATACCTTTAAATATACAATCATAGAACTTTTGAGAAAGAGGGGTAAAATGGTTATGTTATATTTTTTATTAACAAAAAATAAAAATGGGTAAATTTGATATTTTAATTATTTTAAAATGATATATATGATATTTTAAAGTCTGATTGGATATATATGATATTTAAGATGTTTGGAGAGATATATATGAAATTCTCTCAAAAAATTATAATTTCACAACCAAAAATACAAATGTACATGAACAGTTATATTTTAATTAATAAATTTATGTCTATTTGTGTTCTAGTTTTATATTTTCGGTCAAGAATGTTTATGGGCTCGACCATCGTCATTTTACAATAATAAATGAAAAAAAAGGAAAAAGTTGCTAAATTTACGATTTTTATGTTATTTAAATTTCCTTTTAAAAAGTTCATGCACCACTCGTACTTGTATAGTGGCCATTGATAGTGGAAGCTTGTGTGGGAGTGGTCAAAGACCTTTTGTATACACCTAATGGTTGTTTCTTTTTCCGGCATTAGCATTTAGAATTTAAAGTTTTGTTCTTTAATCTATATTCTATTCTATACATCGAATCCAATCATAAAAGTAATTTACGTATGAGAAAAGACATAATCATTTGAAAGTACAATACTATTTATTTTTGTTTTAAATATTTATATTTTGGAAATTAGGAAGGTGAAAGTTCATATATTGTGGGTATGAAGTTGTTTAAGTAACAGGTTCAAAACATTTGTAAGTGAGATACAAAACTAAGGTTGATTACCACTTGATTATGGAGGGAAAATCATAAATAATTTTACACAAACATTTATCATTTATCATATGTAAATATTAGAGGAGGATATTACAAGTTGAAGCCTTTATTGATTTAGAAATTCTAACATTTAAGATCAAGACTAATGATCATATAGTCAATGCAACCTTAATGTTGGCCATTATCGTCTTTACGCTTGTCAAAGAAACCCACTCGTGAATGAGCTCAAACCAAATAAATTTTAGGAAATAAGTAAACCTAAAACCAACCTTTATAACTATATGAAACAAGCGAAACAAATAATTGACCTAAAAAGCATTTTGAATTTTTATCTTTAATTTTTTGTGTGTAAAATAGTTAATACAGGCTTACTAAAATATTGAATATATTATCATTATATGTATATTAATATTTATTGCAATAAACTGAGTGTGAGGTTGTTTAACATTGATTGAAGTCAAGGGATCAGTGGGGGGCTAAGCGGGAATGTTGTGAAGTATAAAACTAGGGTTTAAAGATAATCTAATTCTTCGATTCTTTCTTGGGTTATGAAGAAGAGAGGAGAATGGAAAACTTAAAGTGTTGTTTGAAGTGAGAAGCCGATGATTGAAGCCAACAAGGATGTATTTCAATTTTGGCACGATAAATTTTTGTGACTTGTGAGCCAAACATTAAAGATGGCTATGTGCGTGGTAACCCATTTGACATAGAAAACAATTGAGTGCTTATTACTCGTTCACCTAGTTAATGGTAGTTGGCACTGCCTCGTTAGGTTCATTGGCGCGCGTGGGTAACCCTTTCTACCAAATAGACAACTGGTAGACCATCTCTCATGTCATTTCAAAATACGAAATTAGATATTACATTGCCTGAAAATATATAAAAGAAAAGATAAGACATCTAAAGATACAAGAAGGAAAGAAGATGATTAGCATTTGATAAGGTGTTAGTATTTTTGGTCGCATGTTATGATAATTGATTATATCTTTTAACAATGTTATTTTAAAACTATTATGGATATAATAAAATTACATGTGCATATAACTCCTCTTAAGTCATAACACAATAAATGTCAAAAGAAATATTAATTTAAATAACAGAAAAAAGTTTGTTTCTTGGTACTTTTGAATGATTATGTTTATGTCTTCCCGTAAAAGCAAATGATTTGGTGATTAGATTCCTAAAAAAAGTATAAAATTTTATTATTCCAAATTGTAATGCCGGAGAAAGAAACACAAACACTCATTTGTTGACCACAACCACACCAGCTTTACACTGTCACATGTGATCTCTTATAATTTTAATTAAAAACTATAAAACATACTTTATATATTCTAAAATAAATGTGTAATGTTTGATTTGTTTTAAAACAGTTATGTACTAGTAAAAGAATTTTTCCAAGTTCTTTTTTATTAATCCATTAGTTGTACACTATAAAAAAAGTGCGCGCTTTATAAAAGTAAAATCAACATTTAGCTATTATATAACGTAATAATTATGCATTCTAAAGTTGCGTGTTTTTATCTGGCAAAAGTTCTAGCTATTATATAATATAATAATTACACGTGGTTAAAACTACATGTTATCTGGTAGGTATCTATACTATATTATAATGTACGAAGAAAAGATTCCAGTAAAAGTTAAGAGATTTGTAAATTTTAAGCACAAGGTACAACCCAAAAAATCAATTTAATAAAGGTAATTATGTCCTTCTAGCGCTACTAATCTATACTATATTATAATGCACGAAGGAAGGATTCTAGCCAAAGTTAAGAGATTTGTAAATTTTAAGCACAAGATACAACCCAAAAATCAATTTAATAAGGGTAATTATGTCTTTCTAGCGCTACTAAAAAGTGAAACTTTAAACTTATTTACACTTAGACCCTTGTATCTTTAATTATATATAATTTTTAACATGTTTGTTACGATATGCTTAAAAAAAGAAATTCAGATTTTTAAATATAAAACTAACCAGAGACGAGTACTATAATGAAAAGTGTTGCACGCGCCGCATCGCACGGGCACGTTACTAGTTATATCTATATGATTTTATAACAATAAGAAGTAGTGAACTTTGTGGCCTTCTAATTTTGATCATCACAGTTTTTAATTTTTGTTTTTGCCACATTTGCTTACCATTTCAATTGAGAAATGAACCCCGCCACTGCCCGCGACCATTTTCATCTTACCGGCATCTTTATTTTTCTTCGATGATCTCTATTGCTTTTATCTATGTTGTCACATCATCTTTGCAAAAGAGAGAAGATAGAGATAGAAACAAAAGGTGCGAGAGGGAGGGGGACGAGCACCAACGCTGCCGGCAGTTGTGTCGTCTGGCCCGCCTTGGTGGTGTCAATCCCTACAACCGTCTTATCTGTGCAATGGCTTCTTTTATGTTTTCCTTTAATTACATTTGTTGTTCTCTATTTTCGTCTTTGAACCTCTTGGAGTTTTTGGTTCTTTCCCAGTCGATGACAATGAGATCGTACTCATATAAGAAGTGGATACATCTCCGCGAGAAGCCCTGTTGATCTGCCTTTTTAGGGTTCTCTCTTTCAAGCTATCTGAGATGTTCTTGAACGTATAAGTTGATGTTTCTAACTATAAATCCTAATTTTTTTTGGTGCAAAACCTAGATTTCTTTTGAGGATGTCTTTAAATTTTTGTTGATGGCTCGATAACTATTTAATATGCGTTATGATACTAATATGGGTATGATGTTGGGTCGATGATGGTGTCGCTCGCTTCATCTAAGACGGTGTGGGATTGTTTCTAAACTACTATTGTTAGGTTGATTTTGGTTGATGATGGTGATGAATTGTTTATATGAGATCAGTTGTTAGCTTGATGACATTGAATTTGTATTATGATGTATATATGAATGCAAAACCCTAATTAATTAACGTTGTTAACTTTATTTGGATTGATGACTATGACAGTTTCTTTATCTAAGTTTTGTCGTTGGCTTGATGAGATTAAGTATGTGTTCTCATGCAGACAAATTCTCTTGAGCGACGTTAGTTTGTCGTAACATCGCTCTTATCTTCTGAAACATTGATTCACATAATGACTTGAGGTTTGTTCAAACGCTAATTTGAATGCCATTGTATTTAAAGTCATCATAATTGGTTTATACTCTTTTTTAGATATATATATTTTTTAACTTTTAAATTATTATATATATTTTTAACAATAACGCTTATATTTTTAGAATAAATTCATCACAGCTACAAAATTCATGACTAGAACCTATAACATTTTAATTGTGAAAACACTATTCTTACCATCAGTAGGTATGACAATCAAACTCAAATTCAATGGGAATAATCAAAACTTGAGACATTTGGGACGTATATGAGATCGGGCAAAGCGGGTATAAGATTAAATTTTATTTTTTCTGTAGGTATGGAAGAGGTATGAGATTGAATCGGATACCCATTTACCCTACCCGATTACCCGATTAAATATGTTTATTATATTATATATAATTATAACTTTTACGTATTTAACTTCATATCTTTTTACTTTATAATCATGTAAGCCTTTTAAGTTTCATATCACTTGCACTATACGATATAATAAACTCGATATTTATTTTCAAACTTAAAAGTAACAGTGGTGTAACATAACAAAATATTAATAATTTACAAAATTATTATCTAGTACATGTAGCCTTATATAATTTTTTTTATCTCAATAGATACCCGATGGGTCTTCCAACGGGTAATTTTTACAACCTTAATGGGTATATCCAATCGTTCCTTACCCGACGGGTATATACCAATATTTACCCGACGAGTTTTGAGCTGAATATGAAACACATCTTTCTAATTAGGTATGAGGTTGGAATTGTTAGCTAATAATACCTGTATATTATTAGGAATATATTTTGTAATTTCCAATATTTATTAGTTGGTTAGAATTGTATATTCTCCATAGATAGGTTTTAGAATTACTCTCGTCTCTTGTGTATTTATATGGATTGTTTTGTGTAAATAAACATCAAGGAATTATTCCCTCTTACATGGTATCACACATAGTGGCTTGATTTTGATCTCGCCAAACCTTGTAACACCCGAAAATTTGGTCAACTTAAAAGAAGACAAAGATAAAGGGTGTAAAGTGTAAATTTACACAAAAAGTCAAAAAACATGTATAAAAGGGGTATGGTCGCCCACGCCCCTTTCTAACTGCTGCTGAAACTAAAAAAAAGGAAGAAGAAGAAGCTGCATTTTGTTTCTCTCGGTTGTAAAGAAGAAGAGAAGCTGAAATCTTCGAGGTATGTGTGCTTACATGTTAATTGGCTCGGTTTCTTGGCGGTTTCACCCTTAGAAACCGATTTCTATGTGTTTTTGGTGTTTTAGTGCTTGTTTATGTTTGGTTTAAGTGTCTTGAACTCTAGTGCAGCCAAGTTTGGTGGAGTTTTACTTGTCTTCTGCAAGAGGTGAGTTCTAGACCCCGTTTATGTATATTTTAAACGGATTTTGGGGCTGGAAATGCATATAAAAATGGATTTTTATCCACTATTTACTTTACCCGTATGTGTATATGTGTATATGTTCAGGTTTGATGCTTGTTGTCATGTTGGGTATGCTTAGAAATGCATGTTTAGGCTTCGAACAGGTGCTAGAACAGGTTTGGAATGATTCTGCAAAGTAGAAATGCTTAACTGTTGGCCATGCGCCCAAACAGTACCCATGCACCTGAGGATTTTGACTTAGAAAAGCCTAAGTACAGGCCATGCGCCCAAACAGGGCCCATGCGCCTGGAAAATTGCCTTAGAAATTCTAAGTAGGGGCTCAGGCGCCCCAATAGTGCCCATGCGCCCAAACTGTGCCTAAATATTCTAAGTGTTGCTCATGCGCCCAAGTATTCTCATGCGCCCAGGATGATGGAGTGCCTAAGTGTTTTCCCATGCGCCTAGGAGGCTCATGCATCCAGAAGTGATTTGGAAATGCCTAAGTATAGAGGTCATACGCCTGAATAGTTGAAATGCGCCTAGGCAGTGCTCATGCGCCTGCATAGTCCTTATGCGCCTGCATAGTCCTCATGCGCCTAGAACACTTAGTTGATTTTCTGAAATTTTGGAGTGAGCAGAATTGTAGGGTTTGACCTTGGGTTGACATGCTTATGCTATTTGATTATTTTATCCATGCCTTGTGTTTACTCTTATGTTCCCTATTATTATTATAATGTGGCCTTATGTGGTTTGTTTATAATTATGAAGTATTATTAATCAAGTGAAAGACTAATACTAATGAAAAGTGGAACATAAAGAACGTAAGAAAGTCTTGCAAGCAAATTCACAATGAGGTTCACAACCGCTAGGTTGTTAGCTCAACTGTGTGTGGTTTAGCTAACCTCAGAGGATACACACAGGATCAATCTTTAAGATTGAGGGGATCACTGTTGTTGCCTCGGTACTGGAGTCAGCATTAGTGCACCACGGATGGGGTCTATTTATAGACCTCAGGCCCAGTACCAGGTTTATGCGCATTATATGGGGGTATAGCACTTTGGTCCATATCGAAGTGAAAGATTAAAAAGTTAAGAGGCTCAAATGAGCGGCCATGGAAATGGTGAAGAAAGTTAATGATGATAATGAACGATAATTGAATGTATGTATGATGTGTGATCATATACGAATGAATGGTTAAGTACTTTAAAGAGTATTTTCGTATATAAATCCTACAAGGTATTTTCTAATGATTTTAAAACTAGAATTCATTCAGCAAAGCTGACTTTTATGCATTTTCAGTTGGTAGGTAATATTGCTAAGAATGACACTCTGGGAGGCTACTCGTTGGGACAAGGCTGACATCCATTCATTCATATAACATTGTTGTTTTGTAATGCAAACTAATGATCTTTTGTAACTATTAACAAATATGTATTGCTTAGCAACAATGGTTATAAACTAATGAATGGCTTTTGATGTTTAATTCCGATGCATTGTTTTAATGGATTATGAAATGTTTATTTTGATTATGCTATGATTGCCCAACTGTGAGGTCTCCGGGAACGGGGCCTTACAAACCTGCCATCCTATCCTTTACTTCTTTTTTTTCCTTTGTCTGTTCTTCAATAATGGGAGACAAGGCTGATAAAACCGATCCCAAACCTCAATCCCTTCACCCAGTCGATCCCAAACCTTAATCCCTTCACCCCGTCTAAACCGTAATGAACATACAACACATGGTTCATGTCCTTGACGACATCGAAGTCTCATACCCGACATGGGTTAAGCTCTTTATGCTCCACGCCACCGGGTACGATGTGGTTAACCACATCGACGGTTCGCCGGCACCCGAGAAGACCGCACCTGAATACGGTTCGTGGAAGAAGATAGACGCCGTGGTCCTTCAATGGATCTATGGAACCCTTAGTAACGATCTCCTCGTTCGGGTTCTTGAAGAACAATCGACCGTGTATGAGGCCTGGATGCGGGTCAAAACTCTCTTTCTGAATAACAAAGGCCCTCGTGCCATGGCTCTACAACATGAATTAACTAACCTCACCCTCGCCTCTATGCCAAGTCTTGAAGCCTACTACCAGAAAATCCGGGAGCTTTCCGACCAACTAGCAGCAGTGGACTGCCTGCTCAGTAATACTCAGCGGATCCTACATCTCGTTAATGGTATTCCACGGGAATACGATACCACCGCATCTATCTTAAACCAACAGTTACCATCTTGGGAGCAGGCCGTCGAGCAGTTACAATCAGAATCACGTCGGATTGCGGCTCGAGAAGCTCGTAATCTGTCACCCATCATCGCCGCCGCGGTTTCTTCCCAATCCGAACGCACACCACCGTCCAATCGTGACAATCCCCATGCTCCACGTCATGATAATCGCCGGGAAAATAACTCCGGAAACCGTCGGGATAACTCTCGTCACAGCTGCAACCCTATAAGAAACAATGGCTCTCAAAGTCAACAACAATACAGAAACTTCACGGCTCAAGCACCTTATGTGCCCTATTGGGCCCCATAACAACCTTTTGCTCCTTATTGGGCTCCCCCACCTTGCCCATTCCTACACAGACTTGGGCTCAACCATGGGATCCAAGGCCAAATTCAAGATCCAACAACAATGCACCATATAATTCTTCAGGACACTCTCAAGCCCAGGCCCACTTCGCAGCAACAAATCTTTTGGAGCGCACTAGTCTTGTTAATGCTGTAAAAGCTTTGTCTCTGAATTCTAGTTCCAACACCAATGACCAGTGGCATTTTGATACAAGTGCTTCTTCCCATATTACTTTTGATATGAATAATTTGACACATTTTCCACACATTCACCTATAGAGTCAATATTTGTAGGTAATGGCAATAAACTTCCAGTCATGGGTTCGGGATCATCGGTTATCCACACTCCATCAAAACCTTTACACCTAAAATCCATGTTATTTAACCCCAACATTATCAAAAATCTTATTTCTGTGCGTCAATTTAATATTGATAATAACACGTCAATTGAATTTGACCCTTTTGGCTTCTCTGTGAAGGATTTCCAGGATGGCATGATCCTGAGTAGTCACAACAGTACCAGTGATCTCTACCCGCTTACTCCAAATGCTTCCGCTATCGCTTGTTTTGCCTCTGCCAAAGACCCTCCACTCTGGCACAATAGACCTGGACATCCTGGCCAACCTGTCATGGAGTTTTTAAGATTGAAGAATTTTATTTCTTTTAATAAGTTAGAAATATCTTCTATTTGTCATTCGTGTCAATTATCAAAACATAAACGTTTGCCGTTTCTTGATTCCACAACACGTACTTTATTACCTTTTGCTATATTACATTGTGATTTGTGAACATCCCCTGTTGTAAGTAATGCTGGGTATAAATATTACATGGTTCTAATAGATGACTTTACTTAGTATACATGGGTCTATCCCTTAAAGTTTAAATCCGAAACCTTTACCAAATTTACCCATTTTCACCAAGTTGCCACACAATTTAAAATGCCTATCCAATCATTCCAGTGCGATATGGGGGGTGAATTTGCCAACAATGAATTTCAAAACTTTGCAACGAAACATGGCATTCAGTTTCGTTTTTCCTGTCCTCACACTTCACAACAGAACGGAAAATCTGAACGTATGATTCGCAGACTTAATGAAATAATGTTTACCCTTCTCACACATGCTTCCCTTCGCTCCTCCTTTTGGGTTGAAGCACTCCACACGGCCTAGTACCTCCATAACATTCTCCCCACAAAGCTTCATAAATTTCAAACTCCCTTGTTCCTACTTCACCTACGTCAACCCTCATACGACCACCTTCGTGTCTTCGGTTGTTTATGCTATCCAAACACCTCCTCCACTCGACCTCACAAGCTTACCCATCGATCCGCCCCTTGTGTATTCCTCGGGTACCCGGCCAATTATCGTGGGTACCGGTGTTTAGACATCTCCACCGGCAAAACCATTTTCTCCCGACACGTCACTTTTGATGAAACCCGCTTCCCGTTCCTTAATCCTTCCAAACCACCACCTACTCATTCCTTCCTTGACCCATCACCACTCATCTTCACTCAACCCACACTCGTCACTACCCAACAGCCCATTGTAGGCCCAACACCAACCCCGACCCTTCATATATCCTAGGACCACCTCCCACACCTAGTGTTCCCTCGGCCTAAACTATAACCGGTCCCACCCAACCTGAAACCATACCACCTCCACCTATTGTCAACCCCCCCGTGGTCCCTCAACCGCCCACCCCCACTACTCACTCCATGCAAACCAGGTCCAAATCAGGTAACTTCAAACCCCGCCAACCGGTTTCCCTCAATACCACAACCTCCTCATATATTTCCCCGTTACCTAAATCCCATTTAACGCCCTAACCCACCCTAACTGGAAGGACGCCATGACTAATGAATACGACGCTCTATTGGCAAATAACACGTGGGAACTCGTTCCGCGACCGACCGATACACCAATTATTCGTTGCATGTGGTTATTTAAGCATAAGTTTCATGCTGATGGGACACTGGAACGGCATAAGGCACGACTTGTGGTAAATGGCAAAAGCCAAACTGTGGGCATTGATTGTGATGAGACTTTTAGCCCTGTTGTGAAACCCACTACAATCCGCACGGTTCTCAGTCTTGCAGCATCACGGGCATGGCCTATTCATCAGTTCGATGTTAAAAATGCTTTTTTTTTCACGGGGATTTAAAGGAAACCTTGTATATGTTTCAACCACCAGGTTTCACCTCAACGTCACATCCTAAATATGTGTGTAGACTCAACAAGTCTCTCTACGGATTGAAGCAAGCCCCTCGGGCATGGTACCAATGTTTTGCAGGGTTTCTGTCTAAGTGTGGTTTCAAAAGTAGCGTCTGTGACACATCACTGTTCATTTATCACAAGGGAGACCAAATGGCTTACCTACTTTTATATGCGGATGATATTATTCTCACTGCATCCAGTGATTCTCTCCTTCACAGCATCACAAAATCATTATCTAGTGAGCAACATGACCGACCTTGGTGCTTTACATCACTTTCTCGGTATAGCAGTTCAACGACAGAAAAACGGCTTGTTCCTTTCTCAATCGACATATGCTGCGGATATTTTATCACGTGCTAACATGACCACTTGTAATCTGGTTAGCACCCCGGTCAAAGTTGGATCTAAGCTAAGCGCCACTCAAGGAGCACCTTTTGCGGATGGGTTGCTATATCGTAGCTTAGCCGGTGCCTTACAATATCTCACTATCACTCGACCAGACATATCTTATGCCGTAAAAAAAATCTGTCTTTTCATGCATGCCCCTCGCGAGCCTCACTTCCAGCTCCTCAAAAGGATTCTTCGGTACATCAAAGGTACACTCTCTCACGGGTTACTCATCACACCCTCTCAATCCACTAAGCTAACGGCCTACTCAGATGCGGATTGGGGTGGGTGTCCGGACTCACGACGGTCAACATCAGGCTATTGTGTCTACTTCGGCGATAATTTAATCTCTTGGTCGTCCAAACGCCAGCCAACCATTTCACGATCTAGCGCAGAAGCGGAATATCGAGGGGTCGCTAACACAGTAGCCGAGACAAGCTGGATCCGTAATCTACTTCTTGAACTTAAAGTCCCGGTTAGGCAAGCCACCATTGTATATTGTGATAACATCTCGGCAGTCTATCTTGCGGAAAATCCTGTCCAACATCAACGCACCAAACACATCGAGCTAGATATTCATTTTGTTAGAGAAAAGGTTCGCCTTGGCGCTGTCAAAGTTCTCCACATACCAGCCGACTACCAGTATGCGGACATCTTCACCAAAGGTCTCCCTAAACATCTTTTCCAACGGTTTCGCTCCAGTTTATGCCTTCGTTCTTCTACGACTCAAACTGCGGGGGAGTGTTAGCTAATAATATCTCTGTATATTATTAGGAATATATTTTGTAATTTCTAATATTTATTAGTTGGTTAGAATTGTATATTCTCCATAGATAGGTTCTAGAATTACTCTCGTCTCTTGTGTATTTATATGGATTGTTTTGTGTAAATAAACATCAAAGAATTATTTCTTCTTTCAGGATTACTTATACCCATCCCAAACCTACTCATTGCATCCCTAACCATCTGAAACAAACCGTCCACCCCTTTTAAATTACATTTATCTAATTATTTAAAGTTTAAACTGCTAGTTGGATGCTTAGAAATGGATAAAGTATTATTTATTTGTGGGAAAAGAGTGATTGTTTTAACCCAAAAACATTGACCCAACATGTAGTGAGTCTAGCTGTACAAGTCCAATGTCCAAAAGCTGTTGCCGGTTGACCACCGACAAGCTCCGTCATCTCTAAATTTGATGCTCTGCTTCCCCCGCCCCCACGCGTGCTTTTCAGTTTTCATCTTCAATACGACATCGTCCTCTTCTTACCCTTACCTCGCTTTCCCCCTCTGCTTTGAACATATACAGTATTACCCCCTGCTCCTTTTACTTCATCATCCGACACTCTTGCCTATTTGGCTACGAGGGCGGAGCTTTGTTGGTGCCCGGGGGCCTGGGGCCACCCCTGTTTTTTCACCAAGTAATGGAAATTTATACGTATTTCAGCAGAAATTCTATACGTATCTGATTTGAGTCTCGTGACTTTCAGCGCCCTTTACACAATTCCTCAAGCTCCGCCACAGTTTGGCTATCTGACGGGACATAAGTATGCAATACCATACTTACTTTTATTTGAAGTTCTATTCAACACGGAGCTTTAAAGTTATAATTTTTATGTTCATAGTTCAGTTTTATTGTGTTTTATGGTATGGGTTGGTTCGGTTTGTTTATATGCTAAAACTAAACCTTTAACTAATTTCGTTTTCATAAATGAAAGGTTTCCATGTTTTTGTTATAAGCGTCTTGGTTAGTTCAGTTACTAAAAAAGATGTTTGTTTAATTCGCTTAACACCGACTTTGAATGTATGTGGATTCAAGCTAGTTTCAATTTATAAACCTAATTATAGTTTTAGTAAAATAAAATAGTGGCAATTTCTTTAATTTCTAAAAGATAATAACCGACAACTAATACACTATCTATAAGAAGAGACATTGTAAATTTGATGTTGGCTTGATATTGCAATTTATACACACATAATCATAACCAAACAATAGAAATTAGTTATTAGATATATCATAACCAAACTATTAGGACATCAATCTATTTGATATTTGGCTCGATACGGCTATATATACATATATAACCATACCCAAAATCATAAAATTTTTTAATCAGATATACCATAACCGAACTATCAAGATAATCAATCTATTTGATATTTCAGTTATTTAGTTTTTCTTTATCACCCCTGGTTATACATACAATCTAATTCCATTTCCTTTAATTACCTATCAATAATTAAATATTTATATTAATACAACTAGAAGTGTTCAAATGGGGTCTACTTTTTTGGTTTTCTACTCTCCGAGTAGAAGATTACTAAGCATGTTTGTCTTTTTCTTTTGGTTCTCTATTTTTCTCTTCATCAAATTTCCTTACAGTCACAACTCACAACTACAAACTATGGTCTATAAATAACACAATCTCTAAGAAGAAGGGGTAGATTGCAAACAACAGATTCTCAAATGTAACGGAAAGGCATCCATCCAGCAAGCAAGCTGGCCCCACCCAACCATACGAACAGACTAGCACCTTTGAGCACACCCCACCACCCTTAAACCAATTTTTTTGAACGTCAAATATCCCTATCTTAATCGGGCTCATCTATTTGTTTTTCAGTCAGGATCGCACCCTCAACCCCTTCAGGAAGAAATCTATTGTTGAAAAAAACCTTGGCTTAACTCTGAACATTTTACTTGAAACTTAAACTCATAACCTTTTATTATTTAGATATCATGAATACCCCGGTTGTATCAAGAATCATTAGTCACCTTAAAACCAACTCAAGTAGTACTTAACCCTCAACTTAGCTCACACACGTGTGGAGCCTATACCACCCTCCTCACATAAAAAGGCACCACACATCTCCACCACAACAAATTCAAACAAACTACTGAAGGATCGAAAAGAAAACATGCCTGTAAGTTTACCGCCGCTGGACGTCGGAGTTCAGATTCCGTACCATTTCCGGTGTCCGATCTCCCTCGAGCTCATGACGGATCCGGTGATCGTCGGCACCGGTCAGACGTACGATCGATCGAGCATCGAGTCATGGATCGCCACCGGAAACACCACGTGTCCCGTCACTCGCCTTCCGTTGGATGATTTCACGCTCATACCGAACCACACGCTCCGGCGTCTGATCCAGGAGTGGTGCGTTGCGAACAGATCGTACGGTGTTGAACGGATTCCGACGCCTAAGCAACCAGCTGATCCGGTGGTGGTTCAGTCGTTGCTGAAACAAGCGTCGACGGTGATGAATTTGAATTTGAATTCGCGGTTAGGTAGGGTTTCGGCGGTTCGACGACTCGGTCGACTCGCTCGTGACTCGGAGAAGAACCGAGTGGTGATCTCGGAGAGTAAAGGTTGTGAGGTTTTACTCGATGTGTTGTTTTCCGAAACGAGTCGGAACTCGGCTGAGTTGATTCACGAGTTGCTTGCGGTTCTATCGGTTTTAACGCTTTCGGAGACGGAGTGTGTGTTAGTTTCTTCTGTTCCGGATCGGATTTCGTATTTGATTGCTCTGTTGTCGCACTCGTCGATTGACGTCCGAGTCAACACGGCCGCGTTGGTGGAGAACGTCATCGTCGGAACGAGTTCGGCGGAGCTCCGAGCGGAGGTCAGTAAACACGACGAGATCTTCGACGGAGTGATCGGAATTCTCGATTATCCGTTGCCGTATCCGCGAGCGTTGAAGGTCGGAATCAAGGCGTTGTTCTCTCTCTGCATCGTGAAGCAGCACCGTCACAAGGCAGTGGAGGCCGGAGCGGTGGAGGCGCTTATCGACCGGCTGCCGGATTTCGAGAAATGCGACGCCGAGAGGGCGTTAGCGACGGTGGAGCTGTTGTGTAGAATTCCGTCGGGATGCGCGGCGTTTGCGTCTCACGCGCTCACGGTGCCGCTGCTAGTGAAAGTCATTTTGAAGATCTCCGATCGTGCGACGGAGTACGCCGCTGGAGCTCTGCTTTCGCTATGTTCCTCCAGCGAACGGTTGCAGGTTCAGGCGGTGGCTGCCGGAGTTTTGACGCAGTTGTTGCTGCTTGTGCAAAGTGATTGTACGGAACGAGCGAAGCGAAAAGCGCAAATGCTGTTGAAGCTTCTTCGGAACTCGTGGCCGGAGAACTCCATGAATTCGGAATATGTTGCGTGCAGCGACGTCGTTCCGTTTTGATGTTACTTTTTAGGTTTAAAAAAAGTTAGATTGTTTTTGTTTTTATGATTTTGGTCCACTCTTTTTGTTCTTTGTAGTTTATAGGAAAAAGAAAAAAAGAAAAAGTAGATTAAGAAAAAGGGAGAACATTAAGGTTGTAGAAGGTGTATAGGGATGCATAGAAGGAGAGTGGTGTATGTAAGAACTTTTGTTTTTATTTTGTAAATGTAAAGTAGTAGAAGTTGAACATGAATTAATTGAAAATTGATACAATTGTTAGTTGTTTCTTTCGAGCATTTTATTCAGTAAGGTAAGAACACATGAAACAAATGTTCATTAACTATGTGGGTAAGGTAATAGTGCTGTTCGTTTTCACTCGTAATAGATATAGATTTAATGATAACTTCATAACTTAATATTTGAAATAAATGTGAGCTTATTCTACAAAATATGTTTTTGCTACAAAGTGTGAGAAGACACAATGAGATTTAAAAAATCACAAAAAAATTATATCTCACAATCTAAATCGAATTTCAAAAAATACTTCTGAGTCTCCGTTCCTTTCGTTGTCCTCTTTCAAAAATAAAAAAAAAAAATTTATTGTGTTTTTTATGACACAATGACATCGTTGTGTCTTTCTTAATGACACAATGACGTCATTGTGTATTTCTTAATGACACAATGACGTCATTGTGTCTTTCATAATGACACAAAAACGTCACTGTGTCTTTCATAATGACACAATGACTGACATAATGACATCATTGACACAATAAAAAACTTTAATTTTTTTTATTTTTCGTTTAATTTTTTCTTAGTGAGGATGGTTACGGGAACAAAAACTCGGAATTATTTTTTTGAAATTCGATTTATATTGTGAGATATATTTTTATTGTGACTTTTTTGACTCATTATGTCTTCTCACACTTTGTAGCAAAAAAACACTTTGTATTTGAACATCTTTCTTAAAATAAATAAAAGAATCTTTTTCTATGTAAAAGTGATATAATAAAGTTAACCTTAAAGACTTAGGTGTAACGAAAGATGACGATATAGTTGTTTAGGCTGTTTAGCTTTTAGACTTTCTTCCTTATAAGGATCGAATATTGGGCTCAGGATATTGAAAATGAGTTGTTTAGCATGTATAGCATGTAAGCACGCATCAAGTTCAAGATTCAAAAAAGGCAACGGTGTAGTAGCAAACCTTTAATCCGTTGAACAAAGATCTCAAGTTTAAACCCTATTCTCACTGGTTAAAGACTACCCATTCAATACACATTATGTTTTATTTTGTCTCATTAGTTAGTAAGATATTACTTTTGTATCTATTATCTTTCAGGTGATATATTCTTGTGGTTATAAGAAAAAAAAATAATATATTCAAAATTAAGATCCAACTTTTTTTCTTTTAAAAAGCCATGTCTTAGGGGGCGTTTGATTTGTGCTGACCCACCACTGACCGCTGACTGACTGAGGTCACCCGGTCAGCGTGTTTGATTTGCGGGAAAAGAAGCCCTGACCGGTTCTTAAGGTCTGACCCGGACTCCAAAATCGGGTTGTCTGACCAGATCACAAAGCAGCCGGTGATTTCTTCGAGGGTTGATGGGTCGAATCTGTCTTGAATAAGGAGTGGGATTAGAGGGGCGTATTCGTACCATACGCCGAGGTGATTGGTGAGGACGTCGAGGCGGGCGGTGGTGTCGAGGGGGCGGTATTTGGGGGGATTGGGGATTGTGACGGTGGTGGTCGGAAGGGTTGGTAGAGATTTTGTTGGGGTGGTTGTGTGGAGGAGGATAGGATGATGATGGTGGAGTTACGGGTGGGGGTACGGTGGAGATTGGTGGTTCTGCGGTGGGGGTTTGGGGGATTTAGGGGAATTGGGGTTGATTTGAAGGTTGAATGGAGGAATGTGGAGGTGGGTGTCGAAGCATATGGGGTGAAACAGAACATGTTAATGGAGGAATTGAGTTCAATTGGAGATGAATTGAGGGTGAATTGAGTCGAGAGGTTGAAGACAACGTTATCATAGGGTTGTGATTTGAGAGTGTAGATATCACAGAACTTCAGGGCAATATAGTTATTTTTATCATTCAGCAAAGTCAGTCAGATACTGAATCAAACAACCAAGTTTCAATCAGATGCAAACTCAGTTAGAACTTTTAACTCGATCAGCTTCTAACTCAGTCAGATCTAACTGAGTCAGTGGTAATCAAACAGTCATTCTGAGTGACTTGATAATTGTTTTCTATGGAAAATTTCAAAACTAGATATATAAACAAATCCGCTCAAGCTAAGTACCGAAGTTGTAGACTAACTTAAAGCAAAATTAAATGGTATATTACAGAAAATTTTCTTAATTCTTTTTCTTTTTTCACACAAATTACTCCAAAGTCCCAAAATATGTGCTTTCGTTATTAATAATATTAAATTGCTTTTATAGTTTATTTATAACATAAAACATGCGAGCCATGAACTTATCACTTCCCATCTTCATTAGTCCGTTAAATATAAAAGTTGATAGTGATAACATTCACCTCAATTAACTTTCTTCCGATTCTTCAAACATTTATGAAATAATAAATATAATTATTTGTTTTGTATTTTTGTTTTCATCCTAAAAATCTTGAGAGTCGTTATAAAGTGATAGTCGGTGTACCGAAAGTGGAAAAGAAGAGTGTGGAAGATGTTGAATGACATGAGAAGTTAACAACCTTTGACCAAAATAGGGTCCAAAATTGATGATAGTGGGTGAGTGATGAAGAAGCATGCCCATCACAAAAGACAGAAAGGTATGTGTGCGTTGGGGAATAATAATGTGACCACAAAGACTTTTCAATAATAACCACGACCCATGAGGTCACATGTTTTTCTTTTTCAAATTTTTAAATACTCTTAGATTTTTATTCCATTATAAATAGATGTTGGTAAAAATATGTTGAAATTGGTTAGTATGATGTTTGATTGATAGTTTTGTTAATTTAGGTTAGGATGATGATAAATTGTCTGAACAAGTGATGAATAATTTGTGCAGAATTACAGATCAAAATTATTAATAGACGAATAGATTTAAATATAATATAGTTTTTAAATTGAATATTGAAATATCTTATACAATGATGAACAATCCAATATTCACACTTAATTTGAAATCATTAAGGTTCGCTTATATAGAGAACATCTTGAGCAATTTAAGTTTGAGCAACAATTTTGATTAGTCACTTTATTTGTTGTGGTTTAGTCCTACTGGTCTATTTGTTGAACTAAAGTCCTTATCAATTAATTCTTCGTTGCAATCAACCAAGTTGAATAGTTGTGTTATTCTTCTAGTTAATTTGGACGTTGTTATTCAAGTCGCTATTGAGCGGTTGATAAGTTGGTGTAGCTCGAAACTTGCATCCTTAATTTAGCCGGAGAAGAATAAGTCACGGAAATTCAGAAGTTGACCTAAGACTGTTGATTTACATGTTAAGCGTCATTGTCAAATATTCTTTGCAAGTCTTTAAGGTTAAATTAAGAGGTTCCGAACTTAACCTCAACAATAGAACTTTCTGTAGTTCAAAATCTTTTTCTTCAATTACAAAAATAATTCCTAACAATTTTCCTTTAAACATAAAAGAAAAGGACACATAAAAAGTTTCAGAACAAAAAACTACAAAATTGGAAAATTTGTACAAGTCTTCTTAATAGTTCGTCAGAAGAGGGTGCGTCAAGTTGTAGTTGTAGTTGGAATTCACCGCTTAACTTATATAATATTTTAAGAAGTGTAAATAATAAACAAGCTTGAGTAACACCCTATGTAGCGAGCTCGAAAGGTGATAAGATTTTAAAAACTTTATATTATATCTTAGTGGAAAGGAAAGTAATTTTAATTTCAGTTTCGTTATGGCTCGTGATCAACTAATCGTCAAATCTTCTATGGTAGCTTAAAAATCCAACTTTTATATAAGTGGATGGTATATATTAACTAAAAGAACAAGACTCACGCCGCCATAGAATTGTGTATTTGTTTGAAGAATCATTTGAACTCGACCATAAGAATCCAACATATTTCATGTCTGGAAGACAAAAATAGCGCCGAAGAACTAATACATGATAAAGATGTGGCACGATAAATGACGTGCCCACTTACCGGTGAAGAACTTCCCTCCAAAAGGAATAGTTCGAGCGATGATCAAACAAAAATGACTTCTAAACAAAAAAAAAAGAAAAAAGAAAAGAAGATAATATGTGTTGTAACTTTCATGGCTTTTTATTATTTTTGGGCTTTTATGTCTTTTTTGGATTTTCTAGTTTAAAATAGTATATAAAAAATGAACTTTATGTCATTAGAATTTACAAACTTTGTTGAATTAAAAAAACACAATAAATTTTTTTGACATTGACACCATGTTCCATACCTGATTCTAACTAGGCACATATGGTTTGAGTTTTATGCTTTAGAAACCGGGTACAACCCCCCGACCCGGTTACGCACTTACGCCTATGCTCAGGTTTGACCACAGTTGACCAACCCAGACTCCGTGTTGTACCCGGATCCGGGTACCCAAAAAACCGATTTGTGCACCTCTAGACTTCTAGTTAACACAAACCTCATTAATTTCACAACTAAAAGCAAACAACAGATGGGCTAAGGATGACAAATCACAAATGGGCTGCAGCCTAGAGGTAGACTTCAAAGTTAAAAGTTAAGAGATCTTTGGGCTATATTGAATAATGAAATGGGCTACTTCAAAAGTTTCGAATGAGTAAAAGTGGGATGAATTAAAGTTTGTACGCATATTTAATTTAGTTGGGTAGCCCACGAGTTATCTAGCAATGGAGTTTTTGGGTGGATTACTGTGACTGAGAGGTCAATGTCGTTGCTGATTATTGTTGTTGTTGTTGAAGAGAGGCCAAAAGAAATGGTTTCGATTTTGTTTATCTATCATTTCTATATGGTGTTAACTCTACAAAACCTTAGATACGAAGGTTTACGGTGTGACAATGATGCTTTCTTTTGTATCCATGGCTTAGTAGTGTGTTTATCGTTCACGTTGTGACAATGATTTGATTACCTGTTTAACTTGAATGTTTAGTATAAACGGATTCTACATGTGAGTTTTTATAAATTGTAACGACTGGATTCATACGGGTTCTTAGAAGGGGACAGGGGAGTCCATAGCGGTACTTGGTGTCCCCATATGTCTCGTGAAGTAACTAAGCATGGCCCTTATAATTAGCTTATTTATAGAAACTTCAATGGTATAGCGAACTATAAGTCAAACATTTTCATTAGCAATTTTAGATGTAGTTTGAGAAAAGAATAACGAGTCATTATGGCATTCTGGTCCAATAATATAAGGGTGATAGTTTGGGTTTAAGATTTTTATGGTCTCAGATTCAAACTGACTCAAGGGAGTTTTCCCATAACGATGGTTTCCTCTTTGATGGTGACCCTGAGTGAGGTAAGTCTAGAGCGTCAAAATAGTATGGGCTATTGACATCCCGTCTGAGAAATACTTACTCAGATATTACGGGTAGTCGCAAACGACGTTTGAAAAAAAAATCTTATTCTCTTAATGGCTGCACGCTACTTATAGTATCTTTACAATTAATATGGAAAACTTACCATACTTTAGTTGCCTTCGGAGTAACGCACAGGTCCACAAATTTTATAAAATGACACATAAATCAATGGATATGAATCCTCCATTTTGAGTATTCTTGATGAGTAGCAACATTTGTCCTTATGCCATTGGTAGTAACTTTTTTCAATACCCACAAACGTTATAAAACTCATTTCACCTACCATACTCATTCTTCCCACAAACGTACTCGATATATTCTTTTTTTTTTTTTTTTTTTTATAACAGTTGACCCTGCAAGAATGGACGTGACTCGTGCAGCACCAAGAATGGAGCCTTTGAGAGAGCCATAAATACTTCTATAAAGGTTTGGTTACAAAAGCTAATGAAAAATTCAAAAAACAATTTATTTAAATGTATATATTGTTAGAACCACCAATACAATCGAACATATTTTCATGCATTAGTACAATCAAACAAGTTTTAATTATAAAATAGACATCTTAGGAATAATATCTAGATCATAACATGTACACTAGCAGCTTAAATTAACACTGATTATTCACACTAAATAATATTGCCAATGGTTTCACTAGATAGAGTAATGGTTTGCAGACCCTACCAATAATTTGCAATAAGTAGAATTTACTAAATATGTATGTTGTTGTCTATTCAAATGCAATGACTAAACAGGACTTCCATACACCAACAATAACCTAACATGTCATATCAAGTTCAAAACGTTGCTGCATAGTATTGATTTTGGGTGAACATGTGAATCGATAGATTGTCGTTAATATCCGATCAACAAAATATCGTATCATCGGACGAGGATCATCATGCCTAGAGAAGACTTCCTTCTCAAAGGAGCTCTAAAAGAAATCTTCTTTCAGATTAGATGTATAAAAAAACCAAGTCTTTATATCATCCAATGCGTTTAACCGATAAATATCATCACCAAATCTTTTTACAACATCCCATTATTACCTTAACTCTTTTGAAAATTAAAAAAAAAAAGAACTTTAAACATAGAACATATGCCAACAGCTGCACAGAAACTGAAATATGAACCCCAAGGTTTTTCAAGTAGAAAGACCAGTTATCTTGCAAATGGGGCATAAGTTCTTTTCTGTTAGCCACTGCTTTATGCAACATGTGTGGAATTCATGTCCACAATCCAAAGTCCCAATATCATCTCCATTAGCATACTCTTCCTGCAATATATGACAACAAGACCAAAATCAGTATCCAACTTCCAAACCGTTTGATTTTTAAGACCGGACAGAGTATTCAACCAGTTGCTCTACCGGTTCACTAGTTAGACCGGTCTCAAAAACCAAAATGACATCTTAAACAATTCATAGTTATATATACGTAGTGGAGGGATCAAGAAAAAACTATCAACTTATGAGAAAACCAGAAAAACCACATCTGGCCAATCATAATTTCTATTTATTTATTTATTGTCTAAAGCGTATTTGAGTAGATTTTCACCACATTATTTTAATTGTCTAAATCGTTTAATAAATATTCATGATGAAAGAAAGATGACAGAACGAGATGTAAGAGTTACATCTACGTACAGTTTTACATGTGTGTAACTCATGAGGGTTCATGTGTAAAACGAGTTCTCACGAAAAGAAATTCTCATTATGTGAAAAAAAAGTTCTCACACTTGTCACAATATTTAGAGTTCTCAATATAATCCTTCTTACTATACACAAAATCTAAGGTAAACATTTATCATTCAAATAATTAACAGAAATGGCCAAAAACCAAGTGGCCACAGGTACTGAAGCCGTGGCGTGCGCGTGTTTGGTACGCCCAGGCGCTCCAGTTATGAATACAATGGTTCTTAACAAACATCCTCTATTAGTAGAACCGAATACTTATGTTCACAGTATTTAGAGATGAACCTGACCTGGCAAATGCAACATGGTT
This sequence comes from Flaveria sonorensis, assembly GCA_025506505.1. Taxonomy (NCBI): domain Eukaryota; kingdom Viridiplantae; phylum Streptophyta; class Magnoliopsida; order Asterales; family Asteraceae; genus Flaveria; species Flaveria sonorensis. The sequence continues at coordinate 61,988 of JACCIY010001062.1, forward strand.
GAAAATTTTGGGTGGCTATAGCCATGAAAGAGAAGTATTTTCGTTGTTTTAATGACTTCAATATGACTTCCTCTGTCAACCCTGTTTTGACATCCCCTATGCGTTCTTCGAGTGCTAACAGCTCCTGATAAAGATACATTGATTACAAAAGTAGCAAATAACAAATAACTACAACAAATTAAGAGAAAACTGATTGTAAAAATGTGAAGTTTACTTCATAAGACATGTTATCAACATCTAGCCTCATATCACGGTGCCTGTCATGCACGTCGGCAACACTGTTTACAAACGGGTCAACGAACATGTAATCCTGACATATCACAAATCATCGTCAAGTATTTCTATAAACATGGGTTATTCAAGGCTAATTACCAATTAAAGAAAACTCTATAAATAGAGATCAAGGGAAAAACATATATAAGGTGAGATTTAATTATTGGATTAGAACTGAACTAAGTATTTCTTTTATTTATAAAAAACAATGTTCTTTAGATTCAATCCTAATTCCCATCAAGTATTTAACAAAGGCGTTTCAAGATTTAATAATTCTCGTTTATTGTTCTTATATTCAAATCAAAACCATGCTAATATCCAGGAATTTCGAAGTTAAAATTTATCCCCAAACTAATCTTCGTTGGAAGGATATCTAATGGTTCATCATAATTCATAGGTAAAGTAAATAAACTTATAAAAATAACAAATAAAATATATATAAAAGTGAAAATATAAAGGCAGATAAAGAAGAAAACACAGACCTCAGCGCTAAAGTTTTCACCTCTTCTCAATGCGTTCAAAATCTGGCGCATCTGTTAAAAGCCAACGGTTAATGACTTAGCAAGATACAATAGATCATGACTGTAGATAAATAACAAATTATACAAGAACTACAACTAATACTATTAATACTCCTACAAATTTAATAACACTTGACACTACGGTTGGAGGCATCATTGTCATTAAAATTTAGATTATAGCAAATCTGTCGTACTAGATAAGGAAATAGCATCATTGCATTAAACCTTTATTTTCATATAAAGCCATTACAGGCAATTATCTAGCATATAAGAACTTTTTAATATGAGTGCATTGTAGATCGTTAAAACTTTTACAGGTATGATAGTCTGAGTCATCATTTGTGGAATTTGATTTATTGATCAATCCTAACTAGAAATATATAAATATAACATAAGATAAAGTTTTTAATAAAGTTGCATAATCGTATAGTAAAAACACAAACCTCAGAAACGAGCCTTTGTCTTCCCTCAATGTCAGCACCAAGAGCATGCCACTCAACATCAGGGACCTCCAACCTTAAAGAAGATGGATGATGGCGTGGGTGGTTCCTACTACCAGACGAGAGCACATTTTCGCTTGAGGAGGAAGAAGGGCCAGATGGGAAACTACGAACATGTCCTCGAGGACCTCCAGACTCGGTCTCTAAGTATGGGAAGAGAGTCCAAGGAGGTAAATCATTTGATATTTGCTGATCATTTGTTGTGGAGTTAAGATTAGGCAGCACATTGGTGTCAGTCCTTAAATTTGATCGACCATTAACCCCATTAATGTTTAGGCTCCCACTTCGGTTATCTTGATTAAATCCTGAACTTGATGAACTTCCATTTCTTGAATTGATACCAATCCATGGAAACGGAAGTAGGTTTCTAGGCATGCCAGGAACATGCATTGGAGGTGGTTGTGGAGTTGACCGTTGACTTGAGTTGGTTGACCGTTGGTCGAAATATCTGTGTGCGCTCTCAGTGTTTGTCGTTTCTCGAGAATTGACAATCAGTGAAGGTTGACCATGATTATTACCAAAAGAACTGCCAGACCCACGTGCATTAGAAGTCCCCGAAGAACTCGCCTCCATGTCACCCCTACTGGGCCCAGCATCATTACTGCTGTTACCGCTATATTCAACATTCAAATCTACATCCATAGGAATATTATTGGAACCGGAAGTTTGCAAATTCAATGAACCAACCACTCTTTGATGATCAAACTGTCGATCTTCAAATCTGGAATCATGAGTCCCAAATGAAGTGGACCAGTTATTATTATTATTAGCTAAATGGTTTTGTACATTTGGTCTAGAGCTTGATTCGCCAACATCCCAGGTACTAAAACTTGGAGACTTATTTCTCTCACCAGAAATATCATTATTTAATAAACGCCTTTCAGTAGGAGATAATCTGCTATTGCATTCATCAGATCCGGTCATATCTAAACCATTAAAAATAGGACCTTGATTAAGATCAACGTTCTCTGGTAACATATCAAAGATATTCCTTTGTCGTTGCATCACAGACAGTTAAGTTTCAGCACACAATTATTACCAATATTTCCAAATCATCAGTGTAACGCCCCACAGTTCTTCACCCGTATTCCAGATGCTACCACCAGAACTCAGAGCCAATAGAAATCTGTTCCTGCAAATATAACCAATGTGTTTAACTATGGTAGCGTACAGGCAAACAACATTATAAACCAAACAAGCGCGCACATTTTATCAACCTTTTACTTTCTATTTAGAGCTCAAACAATATTCTTTAGTATCAAGGTAAAAGAACTAGTCGTGTCTCTGCCACGTCTCCCTATTATCTCTCCTTTCGTCTAGTCCACGTTCTTGCATTTCAGTAATCATGGACAATGATTCAAGAATACAATCAAAGCAGCACAACATGGGTACATTTCATCAATAAAACACTAAAGCACACATTTTTTATGATAAATGTTAAGTGCTGCACAAGGGGACTAGAATCAAGACTGTATTTTGCATGCACAAAACATAAACATCTGACTTTTAGTTCAAAGATACAATAATTACATAAGCTGAATAATATGTTCACTACAATTAATTATATGATTACTTTGCTAATACAACATGAAGGAAACTGCAATACAAACAAGATCAAACAGATTATAGATTGCATCAATTAAAGTCAATTAAACTTACACCAATCAAGACCACTAAACAATTTGAGCAAAATTCGATTTTCGATGTCAAACAAGTCACTTATAATCATCCAAGGTTGATATGATTGCTACAGATTGTTAGATCATAAAATAAGTAGAAAATAACAATTTTCATACTAAATTTGCAATCAACTACTATAGATTTGAGTTCAAAACAATCAGTGAAGCTCTGGTTTCTTGATGAAACCAAAATTCAACAAAAAAGAAACAAACTTCAAGTAAATCGTGTTCCTTACGGAGTCAGTCAACAAAAACAAACGCACATAGCAAAAACTCAGATCCCCTCTTTTCACCGAAACAATCAACACCCAAATTACAAATATTCTAACTGAACACAAATTGTTACCCAAATCAAACAAATACCCACGTTGTAAAAGTACTAAAATCATACAAAAGTCGATCGGAAACTGTACTGATTACGATAATTAGGGCCGATGCAGTTAAGACAGATGGTCAATAACGTTACATCAGAGGATCAAAGGTCGCCGATGATTATGTTTTGCTTTCGCCGATGGTTTGCTCAGGCGGTGGCTGATGTAGAAGACGAATAATGGATGAATCTGTGAGAGAATTTAATGGGTGTAGGGATTTTGCTTTAAAGTGATATTGAGATTTGTGTTGATGATCTTGAATGACCTATTAACTCGTCCTTCAAAACTGATATGATATAATTCTAAAATATATATTAGTTTGATTTGAAGACTATAAGAATTATTTTACAATTTAGAAATATTATTATATTTGTTATGGGTAATTATAGAATAGATTTTCCGAGGGTTATGATATACGTACTTTTTATTTTTATTTGTTGAAACATTGTTTAACTTGCAACATTAGTTGTGTTCTCTTATATAGTTAAAAGGCCAAAAAGGTATCTTTGGTATATTCTTGAGGTATAGTGAAAATTTAGAGTGGTACTTATAGATAACTTTATTTTTACATTTTTGATGTATCAATTACATACGTGTTTCAATTATATTAAGAAATTTTATCCGTAAAAAATTATTGTTATAAATACTGTTCTCCTTTATAACTTACTTTGTGTGATTTTTTATTTGATTCTTCGTATAGCCGACCCAAACACTATTCAAAAATCAAGTCAAGCAAGTGCTTGGGGCACCCATTTGGACAAGCCTTTAATATCTAACTTTCTGACTCTTTATATATATATAAACTAGGCTCGAAAGAGTTTTATATATAAGAAATTAAGTTTGACGCTTCAACTTAGAGAATCAAAAGCATCACACCTTCCATATTGAAATCAAAATCAGAACCAGAGGTCATTGGCTATTCTTGAGTGTTTGTTTCCATATTGTTAAATCCATTTGACTAGATTTGTCAAAACTAGAACATAATATGAACCATACTATATTTGATAATCATCAATGTAGTGTATTTTGTCATTTTTTTTCCACAGTTTTTAAGAGTTGTCAGCTTCGAAACGGTTGTTAAAAACTATTATGTTCAAACTAAGGTCCCATTTGATTCATAAAATTCACAGGAATTAAAATTGAAATTCACAAAAAACATGTTTAGTTGGCATAAATGAAATTGAATTTGAAATTAATTTCACCATCCATTAGATCTTAACGTTCCTCCCATTTACGTGTGGAATTTTAAACATTCCATTGGAGTACTTGAAATTTACCAAAATAACTTTTTTTTCCCTTCAACCACATGTTTATTCTATTGAACAAAACCTAGAAGCATTGTAATGGAGGGTCGATGTTAACCTAAAATTAAACAAAAAGGAAGGGATTGAACCAAAATCTCCACTTTCAAACTTGTGAAATTACAGTCGCATCGTTTTCTTGAAGTCGTGACTATAATAAACATTGATGTGTAACCAAAACCAAATGAGAAGAAAGGATAACACATGTCAGATTACGCTTCCATTTTCTCACACTCGATTTTTTCGTTTGATTTTCTTACAATCGTTACTATACAGAAGCATTTTGGCTGTAATAGAATGTTTTGGCAATCAATGTTCTTTCGATCACTACTTTAACCATAGAAGACCACATAAAGCATCAATTTCTCTAGGTAGATATTTCTAATCGAGTTTTTTCACATCATGACCTTAGATGGAGGAGGCGAAACTTTTAGGGCTAGGAAAGCTGATAACAGTCGGAAGAACATTTGATGATGGGGTATTTTAGTCATTTAGATTTATACACATTCTAATTCTATTATCAAAGTTACCAACCAAACATCATACAAAATTTCAATAAATTCTATTCCAATTCCTTTTCCTATTCCATCAAAAACGTCTAGTTCATAATTGTAATGTTTATCTTTATAAGTAGGTATCAATTCTAACCAATTTATTAAAGATGATAAAAGTATTGGGTTGGGTAACAAGTAAACACATATGAGTTATACGTAATTTTCTACTAAAATAAGTTTAATTTTTGCACAAACACATTCTTATTGTTTTTGCATGAATGCATGCTTACTTTTTTACTACGATTTAATGTAACTTCTTTTTATCTGTTCCACACCTGGCCCATTTTCCCCCGAAAGCTATGGGTCCACCACTA
>JACCIY010001062.1:70000-75009 GCA_025506505.1 Flaveria sonorensis
GAAGAGTAGTATGTTCTGATTAGGATATAGCATATAATTAACTTGAGCTCTATGCAACTTAGTACAAGTAGGGTTGGGTGTAGAACGTGAATCATTATGAGAGGGACTTCATGCTTTATCTTATTGTCCTACAAAACTTACTTGATAACTTTGTATATGCTCAAAGGTATTATAATGGGTTTTGGGGTGGTGGTAAGTTAGGTAGATTTTTTTATGTATCGCTAAGCTCCTCATCTTCCTTATCTTCTTTGTATTCCTCGGGTTACTTTCTTCGTCAAATGCTAGGGAGTTAAGGGTTTTACAGCTAAATACCCCTTATCTTTACATTAGCCTATCATCTTATCTTGTCATACATAAGCAAATCGATTGGTGACTTAGTAACTATCTTCGAGCTTAATTGGTTAAAGCTCAGGCATTCTTGTCAAATACGCAATTCACTAAAACCTCAGACTCTGATACCAATCTATCACCTATCACACCCCACCTAAGATGGGGCCTACCTTATCACACCCCGAAAATCATAGCGGAAAGTCACGTGACGTGGTGATAACGGAAGTTGGAATTATTCCAATGGTCGTAGTCAAACGTTAACATTTATTAAGTTGACTATTATACATGACAAGATATTCTTTACATAGTATCATATTTAACTGACAAAACAACAAATTTAACAACGGTAGTCAACATAAACGTTTGGTTTTTCCAAGACTCATTCCCATCATTTCCAAATCAAGCATACCTATAACCCTGAAAAGCATGAGAAAATACTAGTCAACATAAAGTTGGTGAGCATCGGGTTTCATAAATTGCAATATTCGGTTTTTAAGACAAGTTATATGATGTAGCCAGATAATATACTCAACATAGACTAGCTAGGTACTATGATTAATTCAGGTCATAAGTCCATAATCAAGCCAAGAAACACGTCGTTGCCCCACAACTATCCAGACATATAAACTCCCTCGCTACAACCTGACCAGCGCGACTGGTCGCGAGAGCGGGCCCTTCTAACCCGATAGATCTACCAATATAGTCTGCGGCCTCCCGAGGTTAATGATTATGAGGGGATGTAGAGCCCAATAGTATTCACCGATACTATTGCCTCAACTTATACCATCATAACATATATTATACTCGTTTACCCATCATATATACAAATAATTTAAACATCATGCTTTTTCCCCAAAACAGTTTAAATAAAACATTATTTAAAATGGGGCCGAAGAACTCACATTTGATGTGATTCGAATCTCGTTTTTTAGCTTCTTGCACCTGTCTAATCACGATCCTAGACGTGAAAGACTTACTTTTAATAAACGCAAAACTTGTTCAATAATGTTGTTCACACCAACTTATTTGACTCTTATCGATAAAAACGCTTTAAAAAAAGTTTGTAGATGTTTTCAAGAAATCATTTCATTTTAAAAGGGTTATCATTTATTAGACATTTTCTTATTTAATAAATCATTTCACACGTAATATTTAAACTTATTAATATCTAATAACACATCTAAATTTATTTCTAATTCTACTATTATTTCTTATAAAGACTAACTCATTTCTTAAACTAATCAATTATGTCATGAAATTTAATTAATTACCTAATGATTTTATATTGATTACACATGATTTTAGATAATATTAAAAAAAATATCATATTTTTCGTGAAATAATTTAAAGATAAAATAATTGATTTATAAATATACTTTATTCTTTTAAAAGTGATTTTATTTATGAGTTTCATAATGTTAAATTTTAAGATATTTTAACTTATTTTTGAGTGGTTCAAATATTTAATATAAATTTACTTTTTATTAATCATAATTTTATCCGTAATAATCTATTTTATATAATTTGTTTTGCAAGTCTTGAAACGTCATTCTTAGTACATTTAATCATTCCTTTATCTTAAGCGTAGTTTCCAAGTCCTCTACTTATCTTAACCAAATTTCCTCGTTAAAGTTCTTCTTAACTTGTTATAATGTTTCAACTTTGTAAATTTTCTAGAATGTTACATCTACACTATAATCCATCTTCCTAGTCTTGACATCTTTTTATTTCACTCAAAAATCCTTATCATCCAAGAGTTCTTAAAGTGTAAATATCTATTATCCATGGTTCTATTCTAACTAATAGTTCTTATGACCAAAATCACAAATCCTCGCACCTACATACATACATACGTGCTTTATACATGCTTACAACCCAAAACATACGAATGATAATATTTTATCAACTAGAACTATCTAACTAATATTTCAGAATTATAACCCAATTCAAAAACCCAATATTCATCAAAAACATACATTTTCCAAAAACAACTAAGCGGGTGAACAATGTTTATCAAGATCTCTATCTTGATCTTCCATGCATGATGAAATTAGAGCAATCTAATCCAAAACAAGTATACCTTAAGCCTATATCAACGATTTCTTGATGTTGATACGAAGATTTCCACTCGTTGTTGCCTCGAATTAGAAGAAAATGAGAGTCTCTTAAGGTGGTGTGGTGGGAGGTGACGGTTGATGTCGCAGTGGGATGATGTTCGCGGACGGTGGGATGGCGGCAGGTGGTGCCGGCGGTTGATGGAGGTGGTGACACGGTGACGGTAGGTGGTTGTGGTGCTCAGCGGTGGAGGAGCTCCGGTGATGGTGGTTCTCGTTTGGAATTGGTGATGGCGGGTGATGGTGGCTTTCGGTAATGGTGCAGCGGCGTTTGATGGTTGTGGTCGTTGATGTCGGACGGCGGTGCGGCGGGGGTTGGTGGCTGTGGTGGTTTTTGGCGGAGGAGGAAGGGTGGCGGTGGGATGGTTCTGGGTGAAGGTGGGCCGATGGGAGGTGAAGAGAAGAGGGTGATGAAGGGCTTGTGTGTGTAGGTGAGTGTGTAATGAGTGTGTGCAGTGTATGTGATGAAATATAGAGGGTTTAGGGACTAGGTGTCATCCATGCAAGATATGGTTATCATTATTATTGTTATAATTATTATTAATATTAATTAGTTATTATTATTATATATTAATTTAATTTTAGTCTCAAACAGTTAACTGACAACGAGGTTCGCATGAAACACGGGTCAAGGTTTCTGTTAGTCAAACGTGTCAGAATGAATAAATAAACGTTATTGTTATCTGACAGAATAAGTTGGCGTTGCCAGTTTTGACCGATTGTCACAGTCTCCCTTTGTTTAAGAAATTTCGTCACGAAATTTACGTTGTTGAATCTGCATTAGGTTCGGATTTAAACAGATGGGGAACTTCTGTTGCGTTTTGGTCCTCACGTTCCCATGTAAATCAGGCCCTTTCTTGGAATTCCATCTTAGTTTACCAATTTGATTCGACTTCGTCTGAGCTTCTGGAGCTTCCAATCCAAAACTTCTATAGGTTCTTCGATAAAATGAAGTTTGTCATCAATGCAAACTTCGTCTGGTGGAATAACTAATGATTCATCTGACATACATTTCTTAAGATTGGACACATGAAATACGTTATGCACATTCCCAAGTTCACTTGGTAGATTAAGACGGTATGCAACTGGTCTAATACGTTCTATAATCTCAAATGGTCCAATGAACCGAGGATTGAGCTTTCCTTGTTTACCAAATCTCACAATGCCCTTCCAAGGAGATACTTTCAGAAATACTCTGTCACCAACTTGAAATTCCAATGGTTTTCTTCGATTATCTGCGTAGCTCTTTTGTCTGCTTCTTGCTGCTCCAGTCTCTTTCTGATTTGTCTATCTTGTCAGTCATTTCTTGAATGATTTCTGGTCCAGTTAATTGTCTTTCACCAATTTCTGCCCAACACAGGGTGAACGACACTTTCTTCCATACAAAGCTTCAAATGGGGCAGCTTTAATACTAGTGTGACAACTATTATTATAGAGAACTCAGCTAATGGTAGATGAGTATCCCAATTCCCACCAAAAATCTATCACACATGCCCTCAAAAAATCCTCTAGTGTCTGAATGGTCCTTTCACTTTGACCATCTATCTGTGGATGATAGGCTGTACTCATGTCTAAGCGAGTACCCATGGCTTCATGAAAAGATTGCCAAATTCGAGGTAAATCGACTATCTCTATCAGAAAAAATCGAGATTGGTACTCCATGGCGAGATACCACCTCTTTGATATACAAGTTGGCTAGCTTATTCATGCCATATGGCTCCTTTATAGGTAGGAAATGTGAGATTTGTTAAACGATCAATTATTACCCAAATAGTGTCGTAACCATTCAATGTTCGAGGTAATTTTGTCACAAAGTCCATGGCGATACATTCCTATTTCTATTTTGGAATCATAGGTTGCTGTAGGAGTCCAGATGGCTTCTGGTATTCCGCCTTCACCTTAGAGCATGTCATACATTTGTTTACATATGAAGCTATATCACCTTTCATATTCGGCTACCAGTAAAATTCTTTCATATCATGATACATTTTATCCGACCCTGGGTGGATTGAATATCTGATCTATGCACTTCATCTAAAATCTTCTACGTAAGTCTCCATATTTTAGAACACATACTCTATTTGCCACTGCATCAAGTCATTGGAGTTGGATATAAGCTCCTGATCATTCCTCGCAGACCTTCATTCTCCAATTTTTGTCTTTTAATGCTTCAATTTGAGCGTCATGAATCTGAGTAATGAGATCCGAATATATGGTTAATTCTAGCGCTCGTACGCGTAGAGGTTTTTCTCTTCTTTTGCTGAGAGAGCGTCTGCAACCACGTTAGCCTTGCCTGGGTGATATCTAATATCACAATAATAATCGTTTAATATTCAACCCATCGTCGTTGTCTCATATTTAGATCCTTCTGACTGAAGATGTTTTGTAAACTCTTATGATCAGTGTATACAACATACTTGGTTCCGTAGAGATAATGTCTCCAGATTTTTAAAGCAAAAATCACCGCTCCTAATTCCAAATCAGGGAAGTGTAGTTCTTTTAATGCACTTTTAATTGTCTTGACGCGTAGGCAATCACTTTATCATTTTGCATTAATACATACCC
>JACCIY010000241.1:0-45373 GCA_025506505.1 Flaveria sonorensis
AGATAATTGTAGCAACCAATAAGCAAAATGTTAATAGTCTCATGGTATCACAAGTTGGAAGGTGCCATCACCCCAAATAAAAATCATAGTGTCTAAAATAGATAATAGTTTCTCAAAATAGTAGTATCTTCCTTATAATCAAGTACATCCCATCATTACTGCCATTCTTCATCAACCACCCAAAGCAGCCCGACCCCTTTTTCTTCTGTCTTGTTCCCAGCGTTGGACACCCGGGGACACCATCAATGCCTGGAACTGGACGGACTATGAGGTCCATGTGGCATGCTGCAGGGTCACCTCATGACGCTGGATGGTCCTAAGGATATCGCTCAGTGTAGGGTCAGAAGGACCAAAATCGCTAGCTCGGCGGCTGGATTGGGAGTAGGGGTCTCCAACTAGGATACTCGGGCTGTCGTACAAGCTACGCCTGGGCGGTATCCAATACTCATCTCGGGGTTGGCGTCTGGGCGGTCCTATCATCGGAGGTACTGGTGCGGGAGCCATCGCAGGAGGAGGTGGAGGAGGCGGATCCTAAAGGAAACAGAAGCTCCTGGCCTAGTGCTCTGGCCGGGTGTGATGACACGCGCACCCTATTCCGATAGGCGGGATAGGTGAATGAGTGGGTGCAGTGACGTACGGTGAGTGAGAGCGGGTTCGGCTCCTATCCGGGATGTCGGTGAAGAGTCCTCCGAGGGTTCCGTGTCGTCGGATGTCACAGAGATATCTGGATGATTGCATCTCCGCAGGTACTCCTCATATTGAGACGGGGATGTTGCCCTCCTGAGTCTTCCTACTGGGGCAGTCTCGTCGGCAGGGAATGCAGCGCTTTACATGTTAGCCATGAGTCTCGAGTTCCTTTCCTTTAAAATCATCATGAGTAATTTGGTTTCTCATAGCTCATGACAATAGTAATGATAGTATCTCATAATAGTAGTTAAGCAGTAATGATGGTAGTAGTACCTATAATCAGTAATAATACATGTTACATCAGGTGAGAAGATACAATTTAGACCACGCAAAAACATTTTCTATCTGAGAAAGATTTAACACCAATTAGGGGATTGTGCCGGAATTCGCGCGTCCGGTAATTCATGATTACGTGATCAAGTGTAATCATCAATTTACCGACCCACTCCTTCCAACACATTCCAAAACAAGGACAGTCCTAAGGCATCAGGGTGTAGTAGGGTCTACTAAGGTATTCTCGACTTCTCTACAACCTGTGGCTCTGATACCAATCTATCACACCCCCGACCCAAGGAGGGTGGGACGTCGCAGACTAGCAAAATACATGGCAGTGGAAACTAACCACTCAAGAGCACACAAGTAGAGATATCACATGGCATTACATTAAAACAACATATCCGGGCTATGAAAGTCTTGCCCAAACATCCAAATCCAACACCCATTGTAAATTATCCAAATTTAACACAACAATTCAAATGCTAATAATGTTTTTAAACTGAGTAATGCCATTGGTAGTCATGGTACTAAGCCATCCAAAGTTTCCATTAAAATCCAAGCTTCATCAAAGGTTACCTGAAACATGCTCAAAAGATTTGGGTGTCAACTAAAAAGTTGGTGAATTCAAGTGCTTAAAGTTCAAAAACAAAAGGGATCTTTAGAATCCATAAGTAAATTTTAAAAAGAAAACATAAGTGTCACTGTGGTGGAGTCACAATCCAACCTGCACTCAGCCCCGACTAGCCTCTTCTAAACTTGTGTTTTGCCGGTTATCCCATAGGGGAAACTGAGCCTCAAAGAGTGTACCATACCTGCTGAGTGTAAACCATAGTATCTTATAAAACCTGCCATATGACACAAATGACCTGCAGGATCTTAGTGTGATACCCTCCGGTTATGACGGAAGGCACTGTGCGTGAGGATTCCCAAGTAGATCTACCCATATAAACAAGCGGTTCACACAAGAATTAATGATTGTGATACAAGTAGGTGCAGGTTCTAACATTAGCCATAACATATAATAGCATCACATAATGGTACACAAATAAATTTAGTTCAAACATAGCATGCTTCATCCTGAAAATAATAGTAAAAAGGGAACACTAAACTCACCTTAGAATCAAATAAAAGTCCTTCAGTACCAACAAGTCCGTGTCCTAGCACCCTATTATCATGAAATAAGTAGTAAGCTATATGTTCTTAGACTATTGATAGTGTAACTACGTGCATTGATGGTCATAAAATCATGTGGCTTCAATTCTTAGAAGTTTACGTCAAAAAGTTTCCTTTTTAGGGAAGTTGGGGTCTTGGCATGTGAATGACAAGTTAAGATTTATAAAATTGTTTACATAATAATAATAAGTAATAATAGTTTCTGGTCATATTGTTACTGAAATTTAGTCATATTTACGGAATTTACACTTTGGTCCCTCAAGTTTCAAATTTACAATTTTCACCCCAAAGTTGCATTCTTTCTATTTCTTGACCCAATATAGCCCTTATAGTTCCTAGGGGTTTTTACATTACACTTAGGCCTGTTTTTAAAAGAATTTTGGGGTCCTTCGAGTAAAAGCCTCGTTTTTAAGATCTAACCCGTTAAAATCCGTTTTTACCCGAACCGACATTTTAATCTGCTTTCTTTCAATTTCCACCAAAAATATCACCTTGAGGTCTTCTAACTTACTGAAATATCATGGATTCATAGGCCTTTAGGCTTGTCACACCATTTTTGTAATTTATCCAAAAATTCCCCGGTTTAGGCTTATTTTAGCTAAATAAATTCATAGAAATTACATATTAACCCAAAAATTCACCAATTTGGTTTTTAGAAATATAACACATGTTTTAAGTCCTTGAATTTTAATACTTGCAACTTATTAAGTTTTTGGCCATTTTGAGAATTTCATCAACTATTCGAGTCACTAAATAAGCTCCTAATGTTCATTATACCATACCAATCTACCTATTCTACAGATTTTAATAAGTTTAACATCATAAAACTACTGGAAAATAAAATATCCTCCTGGATTTTACAATATTAATTAACAAGGTTATGATTAAGGTGTTTCTACACCATTTACACATGTGTAAACTTAATAGTTCGAGTTCAAACATCCTTAAATCTTTCTGTAGCATTAAGTCCAGATTATTATAATGTTCAAAAAACATTTTTAAGCAGGTTTTAAGCATAGAATGGGGGTTGATCAAGACAAGTGGTTAAATGGGTGCTAAAAACTCATGAAAAAGAGGGTTTTCGGGTTCAATCATGTGCACCAACACATGATATGCGAGCATTTAGAATAATGTACCTTTTGTGAAGTCGTGAGTCTCACAAAGATAGTGATATGGCCACAAGATTCTGGTTTGAAACAAGAAAAGTGAGATTTATGGAAGAAAAATAGATAAAAACTCAAGAAATAGTTTTCGTTCGGGTACAAAAATGCTTACACACTAGATGTTCTGTGCTTTTGGGATGATTTGGAGAGTATGAAGGTTGTTGGTTTGAGAGCTTGAACTAAACCTTGGGTTCTTGCAAGAATCTTGTTTGACAGCACACCGCCACTCCTCTAAGACCGGGTTGAACTCCTCTCGGTGTTGCTCTTGAAGAAGCCTTCGAACACTTGCTGAAAATGGTGAAGAAATCGCAGAGAAAGAGAGAGCAGAGAGGATGTTAGAGAAAAGAGGAAGAGTAAGATGGAGTGGGGGTGTTCGGTTAAGAAAAGAAAGAAAAGATTAAAGGGGAGGGTGGTGGAGTGTGTAATCGGGTTTAGGGGATTCGAGGGGGAGGTGTGGTTGGTGAGTGGGGCGGCCGAATGCATGGTGACAATTCCATGCATTGGGTGATTTGGTGGTGCAAAAAATCTGGTCAAAAGTCTTCTAGAAGGATTTCGAAAAAATTTCAGAATGTTAAGTGTTCGGGAGTTAGAAAAATTTTGAGACCCAACAGTGCCAATGCGCCTGAATAGTGCTAATGCACCCACAGCCAATGCGCCTGCACAGTGCTTATGCGCCTAAGCGGTGGTAATACGCCCACTGCCAAAATGCAGTGCTCATGCACCTAAGCAGTGGTAATGCGCCCACTGCTAAATGCAGTGCTCATGCGCCTAAGCAGTGGTAATGCGGCCACTGCCAAATGCTCCCCACAGTTCCAATGCGCCCAAGAGAAAAATACATGCAGAAGACTTGGATTTAATTTTTGTGTATAATTATCGGGGTAAATAGTCAATTAAGTGAATTTTCTAGCCTCGGGAATAAGTTTCTAGACTAAAACAAATCCTTATGGAATCATCTAAGGAAATAAATCACAAAAACAGTTAATCACAAAGGAAAGAAGATACAAAAATGTAATAGAACACTGTAAATGAAACAATGCCAAATTAAACTTAAGTTTTTGATGTCGGACCTAGGTGTCAGTTGTTACACTTTTCCTCTTCTTTGAAGTCTTAACTGAGAGGACTGGTCTTTAGTATCAGGTGTTCTACTGTGTCTCTCTCAATTGGGTTCTCTTCTCTCACAGGTTCAGAAGAAGAGTGAAGTGGACCCTGCTATGGATCAGAAGATGAAGTTAGCTGAGATTCAGCTCTAGGTCTAGGTTGTGTTGTCTCAGGGGGTTCAACCTTGACAACCTCAGGTTGAGCTGGACTTGGTAGAGAATGCAAGTCAACAAGCTCTCCCTTTTTAATCTTCTGCTTGATCACTCTAATATGGTCATCCATAATGGATAGAGACATTGGACCAATCCTCCTTCCGATGAATCCATACAGCTTCAAGAAGCTCGTCACCTTTATCTGTCAACAGACTTCTTTTGGCTCTTTTGGATGATGGCTCTTGACTTTCTTGAACTGGGGAGAGGGTAGGAGCATGCTTATAGAGCCTTTTTTGTCTCCTTTCTTCCTTGTTCTTGAGGAGCAATGCTACATCCTCTGCCTCCTTTCTCTTCTTGGATAATTCCTTGTCAGCCAGTTCATTTAGTTCTTCTAAGAGGAGAGTGAGTAGTTCATTCGCATTGTAGTTTCCGGTCCCCAAGTAGTTTATCCTGGCTGCCCTCAACTCATCATCCTGAGTATTTGGCCTGGGGGCAGCCCTGATGGTAGCTTCCATGAAGCCTGGAGATTCTCTTAAACTTTTTCCCCTCAGCTTCCTCTTCCTCTCTATTTCCTCCTCCTCAATCTCCTCAGAAGTCAGTTTCCTTTTCCCTTTGTCACTCACAAGCCTTGGTGACTTAGGGTGGAGAGAGCTTTGGCCTTCATTGCTTGATTCAGCAGTCAAGCTCTGGCCAGAGAGAGGTTGTGAAGCACCTTCACCAACTGGTGCCTCACTGAGGGTAATGGGTGCTGAAGAAGTTCCTGTCTCAAGGTTCATAGGTTCAACTTCTGGTCCATTAGTCAAGGCTTCCCCTTTGAAGCTAATCTTAGGGTCCACCTCAACATCCAGTTGACCAAAAGTCTTACCTGCTAGCCTCTGTCTATATAGTCTTGACATCAGCTTGTATTCTTCAAACACCCTTGTTTATTTTGACTTGGGTTGACTAGTGGAAGATCAATCAGATGGATGTTCTCATAGAAGCTCAGGTTGAAAATTTGAAAATTTCCTGTTGACCCTGAGATCTAGATATGACTAGAGCTCTTCTATCAGTGTCATACCTCCATACCATGATTGGATTCTCAGAGTGATGAGATGGGGTAGGTATAGCTCTGGGAATACCTTCCTCAAACAAACTTTGTATGAGTGAGTCCATATCCACGTAGACTTAGGCAAGTGAGTCGAGGTTGCTGAGTATAGACCATTGCAAGTGAGGGTGGTGAATCCTCAAAGTCCATACTCTGTGAAGAACTCCTAGGTTCTGTGATTGTTTGGACTTTCTCCCTTTTTTTGGTTGCATCACCTTCTTGTATAAGTGAACTTGGGGTTGGTTCTGTCATATCCACAGGTTCTTGTGGACCTGGTTGAGTTCTTCTGAGTGGTCTCTTAGCAAACTTGCCCTTGAGATAGGTGATCTCAAGTTGCTGGTCATGACCCTCCTTTGTAAGACAATCACCTGAGATTCCAGGTGACTTATCTTTGAGACTAACTAGGTGCATGTTTTTGTCAGTTTTTGCACCTTTAGTTTTAGACTCCCCTTATCTTCATCAGAAGAATCATGGGGGGATGAGAGAATAGGACCAAGGTCTTCTTCCTCATCACCAGCACTTTGTTCTTGGCTGCTAAATTTCCCCTACATCATGACAACTTCAAGAGAAGCGTCAAGAGGCTGGGTTGCCATGGTTGAGGTCTGAATGATGTAATCACTTACTGATGTGAGAGCCTCTTCCATATGTACCTCCTAAACAAGTTCAGGGAGATCCACCTAAGTAGTAGGTGGATGATATGGGCTAGACATGGGAGAAACATAAGTATTCATCTCTCCTTGAGTAGGGGTGAAGAAGAGAGACTCATGATACTCATTGAAGCCCATGTCTACATCATCATAGAATTCTAGGTTTGGGATTGGTTGGTTTATATCAAGAGGCTGGGGATGGTGACTTTCCCTTGAAGGTTGTTCACTAGAGTTTTGAGACTTTAAGTGAAGGCTTAAGGTTGTGGGGGTTGTGAGCTCATCAGGCTGAGCATGAGGAACCTCAGCACTGATCATTGGTCAGATGGGAGTGGTTTGCTCCTCAGGAGAAGTAAGGGCTCCAGTATCCACTTCCTCCTGTATGGGTGATGATATAGGGGCCTGCACAAACTGATCCTATGTTCAAGCTTTGAGGATCTTTAGCTGTTGTTGATGAAAAACTTTTAGTCACTTGGTCTTTCTTCATCTTCTACACCATCTTTGAAAGATTAGACTTGACCTTCAACACCTTGGAATTTTTGACAAACTTTGGAAGTTTTGGAGACTGGACCTTCAGAAGATCTTGCTTTCACTGCAGCAGGCTTCAGTAATTCAGAAGCATTCCTTTCTTTAGAGATCAATTTTCTTCCGAAGGCAAGTTTTCACTTGTCTTCTTTTGAGAGAAAGACTGAACTTGATCACTTTCCACCTCCATCTTTATCTTCACAGATGATGCAACAAGCTTTTAGGGTGAGACTTGCTCTTGGAACTGGATGGTTCAGGCTGTGTAGCAGTGGTACACAGCTGATCAGCCTTCTTTTCTTTGCTGGAATGAGTTGGACATGAACTAGAACTCCTGGTATTAGACTTCATAGTTAAGACTTCAGCCTTCACCACTTCAAATTCTACAGAGATAAACACTTATTTCTGCTTAAAGTTAAAAGTGGCCTTGATCTCTTGAGCCTTATTTGATTTTCTCTTTGCTTTCTTGATCAAGTTCTTCCTCTTAGACTTGGTCATCCTAGATTCTTTTCTCTCCTCAGAAGAATAGTGACCCTTTTTAGGATGGTCTTCTTCACTCTTCTCAGAATCATCCTTCACTATCTCCTTTTCATCCTCTTCATCAATGGGGTCTATAAGGAGAAGCTCAGCTTCACAAGTTCTACACCTTGAGATCTTACAGACAATAGAGTGTGTGGAGGAGCTATCTCAGTAGATCCCAGTCCCTGCTTATTCTGATAACAAACTTTTGCATGCAAGGATGAGGATATCATGTTCTTGAAGGTCTCTTCTCAATAACACTTTTGCCTTCGCTTTGTTGATCACAAGCCCAACCTAGCATTCAGTTAACTTAGTTATGAGATCTTTTATCTGAGTCCTGTAGTTGGTATGTTCATGCTTAATAGTTGAAATGGTTTTCTCTAAATCTTGTATTTTAAGTTGTAATCATTTTAGTTCTTTTGAAATCAGCTTTTAAAATGTTTAAGGACTCAAGATCAGATCTCATCTCTAAGTTATAGGACCTATATTTGTTAACTTTAGCAATACATTCAGGTGTACAAAGATGTTCCAATACCTTGGCTTCTTCATGATCTGCTATCAGTGCTTGGTTTGGAGATGCATCCTCAACCTGAAAGCTCTAGTCAAAGCCTCCTTCTTCAACAACAACTACAGCTTGCTGCTTGGGCTTTCATTCTGCGAAGCTCCATCAATGTAGTTTGGTCTGGTTTGTGCTTGGCCACCATTTGTCTTTGGTGCCTTGCACTCTCTAGCAAAGTGTCCCATTTGGTTACAATTGTAACACTTCATTTTTCTTTTGTCCAGCCCAAACTTTCCACTGGTTGTATTGCTAGGAAACTTCCTCCCTGTCCTCTTGTAAAACTTCTTGGCTCTATGAGTGAGAAGAGCCATTTGCTGGATTTTCCATGTACTCCAGATCATCTGGATAGATACAGTCCAGGTCTTCAAGGGTAAAGAGAAAGTTTCTTGTGCTTTCATCAATTGACACAAAGGTTTGTGAAGAACTTGTCTCTTGGAATGGGCTTCCTTGGTTGTAGCTCTCTCTTGGTGTCTCTGGGAAGGTGATGAAAGGACCCTTTTGTGAGTTGTCAGGGTAGAAAATGAGATGATGCTATGGTTCTCTGCAATCCCTTTCAACCACATGAAGGGCTGAACTCTGCTGATTGTTTGAGTTACCATAATATCAACAGTTACTCCAACATCTATTTGAGTATCTACAATCTCAACATACCACCACCAGTAGCGGCTGAAAAGGTGGATGGTACATGAGATCCATAGACAATAGATCCCTACATCCTGGAGTCTTGAGACTTGATGAGCCTTCCATTCTTTGGCACTAAGTATCAAAGTCATCAGGAGTGATCAGTGGAGACTTTGTCATAAACCCAGTTTCCGTATCAGCCTTTATGATAGCCGCCATTTGAGTTGTTAAGTGTTTTGTGAAACTGAAGGGATTTAAGATGGTGAGATCTTACAATCAAGAGACTAAAAAGCTCTGATACCAATTGCAGGACCGGTTAAGGGATGGTCAATACAATCAGTCTCATAATGAGGAGAGTTTTAGAAGACTTAAAGATCAAATGGGGAACCAGATTTATGTAAATGATACTAAGAACACAAATAAACAACGAGACAGAACAAAGAACAAGAACATAGTAATATGGTTTTCAAGGATGCTATATATTGCTCTCAAGTTCTTTTACAAGTGTTACAAAGCATACTAAGAAATACAAGGACCTGAGACTTTATACTACATCCTACAGCGGTTAGGAAATCCAGCTGGAATTTACCACTTAACAAATACTAAATTGCTAGAAGTAAAGTATCTAAGATAAAATATCATCCTAGATTAGGTAGTCATGACAGGTCCATGACTTACCGTTTTTACCAACTAAGTATGGTAACTGTACTAACTGATAAAGGTGAACAATGGATTAAAGTATGGTTAACTACATGGGCGTGGGAAAGCTCCATGCAGTATATCAGAGTTGGCAGCGGATGTCAGACAACCCATACTTATGTCTACTAGTTCATAGATGATTCTTCCGAAGGCAAATGGCTTCGGAAGAATAAGTTCTTCCGAGGCCTATTTATACTTCGGAAGAATAACCTTTTTCAGAGTCTTCTGCAAGTGTTCATGACTTCATCTTCAGAGGACTTTGTCTTGAATCTTCTAAGTGTGAATGCTTCGGAAGGAGAACTACTTGGTCTCGAAAGACTTGGTTCTACCTTCGGAATTTCTTCATACATAAGCTTCGAAAGTTCTTCAATTTGTCTTCGGAAGAGCAGCTTTGTCTTCGGAAGACTTTGATGAAATCAATAGATGAGGCTGAATATGAATTTATTTGAACAATAAGAATATACATAGGTTGATTTCCCCAAGGATCTTTTCTAATCTCTCAAACAAGATATAACAACAGATTGTTTTATTTTGTATTCAACAAACATCAATCATGGTGCGGAAACCCATGATAGATGCTATGATATCAGTGTGTGCATGTTGTGTGTGATTGTATGATTGCTCATGCTTGGATGATAATATTTGCTTGATTGTATTGATTATTCAAAAAGCTTACAAAGGATTAGGGTAGTATGCTATTTATAGCCTATACAAAGAGCTATATAGAATTACTAAACTACCCTTATGTAAACGAAAATTACATAAAAATCCTAAGTCTATAAGCTGTCTGCTGTGGATGATTAGCTGTCTGCTGTGGATAATAAGATGTCCGCTGTGGAAGTCAGATTACTTGTCCGCTGTGCATTAGATGCGGTCGGCTGCGAAGTGTTTGCATTGTTTGTTGTGCGCTATGGGATGTTCATCCGTTGTGGAGTGTTCATCCGCTGTGGATGAACATCCGCTGTGGAGTGTTCATCTGCTGTGGATGAACATCCGCTGTGGACAGGCATCCGCTGTATGTTACTCATCCACTGTGGGATGCCCTCATCCGTTGCGAGCACTTGGTCTTGATATTCATCCGCTGCATCCTCTTGTACATCCACTGTGGGCAGTTCTTCATCCGCTGACACTTGGTCAAAATTTCTTTATCTACAATCCTGAAAAAGAAACTAAAACACTGATTAGTGAATGTTATGATTGTTAATGATGCTAATGTGTTAGTTAATGATTGTTTGAATGTTAGAACACATTATGTTTGTTTATGTTTGAATATGGCAAACATCATCCTTTAAAGCATTAATCCATTAATGCACTTGTTGAATCCAACAATACTCCCTGAAGGATGATGTTGCCATCCTTTCAATATAGATGCTATGGTTTTCAAAAAAATAGGCCCAATCAACATAGTCAACTTCATTAAGAAGTCTTAATGGTTTGGTACTTGTTCCTATCTTAATGTCTAAGCTCAATGAAGCATTAACATTCTTGAGGTTGGAATTAGAAGCCATTTCTAAAATTTGAATCGAATTTGAAAATTTTCACAAAACTTTCAAGGTTTTTACAATATGAAGTTTTCGCTTGACTTCTCGCACATAAGCTTGCAAAATAACTGTCTTTTGTGAAATATTCCACCTCTCGCGCGAAAACTTGCAAAAATAACCATCTTTTACGAAAATCAGTACTTCTTGCGTGAAAACTAGATGTTTCCGCATCTATTATTCATTTTTGCACAACTTTCATATGTTCAATTTCTACAAGAATATGACTATTCTTCTTCCCAAAGTTTCCAGAAACAGTATTAGAGCTTAATTCATGTTAGTTAAGTTCAAATGAGCACCTAGTTATCTCTATATTGATTCAATAGTCCATTTTTCAACTTTACCCTTCCATATATCAATCCCACACCTTTTCAAACACTCCAACTGCTGCAATTTCACCAACAACTCAATCAATAGCCATTATAACCATAAAACGAGCTCAAATCCTTGTATACTTTATTTTCAAGTTTCAATTGTAACCAAAATCGATCAAGAGCACCTATCGCTCTGATACTAACTGTAAAATCCAAGAAATTCACAAATCGATCAATCTCAGTCCATCAAATGCGAAATGAATGATGATTGGAGTGGTTTACACGCATACACAAGACATGATTAAAGGAACAACAAGGTTACTAAAGTTTTCTATCTTGATTACTACAGGTGCATAAAGCTTACAATACAAGAAATTGTTTAAGTGTTACCATTAATGAAGAGAAACATCTATTTATACTATCTAAATGTTCTTGCATGGAAACTTTACTAAACACCAGTATGTTTTTGCTTGGAAACTACATGTTCTCGAGTGGTTCTTCTAGTTCTCGCATGAAGTTGATTTTGATTTCTCTCACCTCTTACTTTGACCTTACAACATCCGTGTTTATGAACTAATGTTTTAATTTTATTAAGTTATTTCATTGTTTTATATTAAGGACAATTGTTTATTATACTAAAATTATGCTACTTAGACAAGTGTCTAACTATAATAAATTATGCTATGAAATGAATGTTTATAAGTTTTCTCTGCAAACTCTGATTTCAATGATGAATTATGTATATGTTTTAGGTTATGATTTCCTAGCTAAAAGGACTCCTGATTTTGGGGTATTACAAGTTGGTATCAAGCTAAAGTATAAGAGATTTGAGAAAATAAATTTTCAAAATCTAAATTTAAACTAAAAATGGGACCAAAAGAATAGATGCAGCCTAGGTAGCCATGTGCCATCTAGTAAAGATTTCATTTAAAAAAAGTTCAATATGTGTGTTCTACTTGCTTATCTGTGGTTAGTAGATCTAAATGAAATGTGAATAGGATAAGGAATGCTTAGGGCATGAAAGTAAGGTAAATATTTAATCATATTTGGACACTATAATTAAGAACCTACCATATTTACAGGATCTGAGATATTACATTAAATGACCATGTTAATGTTTGAATTTTTTAGAAGGTAAGAAATTATGGCTGCTAGGATAATTTCGGAAACCTAATAGTGGGGTTGTTCATGGTACTACAAGGCCACGTGTCACCAAAAGCAAAGATAAAGTCACTAAGAATGTTCATGAGGAGTCAAAAATTCACAATCATCATGACAGTGATGGAGCAGCAAAGCTCTAGTCAACAATAAAGGAATCCATTGCTGATGATGTTTATCAGATTATACAGAATGTCCTACCCTAAGTAGTGACCAAAGTAATTAAGGTGGTTAGGTATGATGGGAAGACTAAGAATATCGAGAAAAAGAAGGTCCAAAAGAAGGCTAAGAAAGGGACTGAGAAAGAAACTTAGAAGGAAACTAAGGATTCTGATAAAGAACGACTAGAACCAAAGGTAGTGATCCAAAATGATGATAGTGAGGATGAGTCTGAGAAGGAAACAATTAAGGGATACTATATGGGGCCCTTTAAAGGTGCAAACCCCTTATGTTTGATGGAAATAGCCATGCTATTGTTGCCCACCAACGGGTGAGAGAGATGGAGGCAGTGAGTGCCGAAAGGATCAGAAGGTGAAATTTACCTCCTATTCCTTTGTTGATTCAGCTTTATGCTAGTGGAACAACATTGTCCAAGCTGGGGGAAGAAGAGCAATTGCAAAAAGGAGATGGTCTAAGCTGAAGGAGTTGGTTCTAAAGGAGTATTATCCATATGGGGAGTCGGAAAAGATTAAGAGAAACTTCCTACATCTAGAGGTAGGGAACATGACTCAAACGGAGTACACCATTAAGTTTAAGGAGTTGGTAACTCTTGTGTCTAGGAAAATTAAGAGGTTTATGCAGGGTTTGTCTGTGGAGATCAAGAGGGATATGATAGCCTCTATGCCGAGTACGTTCAGGTCTATGGTGGATTCGGTAGAAAGATTATACGATCAAGAAAAGAGATGCCAGTTTTGAAGCAAGGAGGGAAGTGGAATGGGAATCAAAATAGGTATGGGAAGCGGTTTGGGAATGATAACTTAAGGATTAAGGAAAAGAGGGAAACATGAATGAACTAAAGGCATGTAAGAAGTGTGGTAGGAATCATTATAGGGAATGCAAGTGGGGAACAAACGATGCTTCAAGTGTGGAAATAAGGGTCATTATGCTAAGGACTACAAATAGCTAGGTGTTATCAGTGTGGATAAAGGAGTCATTTGGGCCAACATTGCAAAAAGGGTAGGGCAGAGAATTCAAGAGGCAAGAAAAATGGAGAAAAGGGAAAGAATGAAAACCCTAATACAAAGACAAGTGTGTTCAACATGACGAGAGAGAAAGCCAGAATCGCAACAAAGTGTCCAGCCTAAGAACTATATATAATGGCCGCACAGAAATTAAAAAGTCAAGCAGAATTGAAGAAACCAGGATGCAAGTTTATTCTCTATACTATAACAACATAAAGGATTACGAAGAATGAAGGAGATTCAAAGGCTTACAACCAGTGAAGTAGCTTCACAGATAGCAATCTTTGTAATCTTTAAAGGCTTATGACCAGTGAAGGAGCTTCCCGACTCGTAAGCCTTTGAATATCACAAAGATTATGGGTCATGAAGCAGCTCATTTTCTGTTTAAAAATGAAAAATCATTTCAATTTTAATCTAAATTAATGCACATTTATATTGTCCTTACATTACAATAAAGACAAAATTCAAGTACTTGCTGGCAGTAGAGGTCAGAGAAGCGAAAACGAGCGAAAATCACGAGCATCGTATCGGAGTGAATCATTTGACAGAAAATGGGCATAAGTGAAGAAACAAGTCGTGAAGCGTATCTAACATAAAGCTTCACAACCCATGAAGGGTGAAATGGCCCGTCTATCTAAAACCTAATGGGCCGTGAAAGACTTTATGGCCATTTTTAGATAAATAATAAAAAAAGTTTTGTAAGACTGTAACGATATGTTAACAAGCTAATGGGTCGTGAAGGTATTGTCTAATGGGTCGTTATGTACTTCATAGCCCATTAAATTTTTTTCAAAAAGAATTTTAAAAAATAAGAAATTTTCATTATAAATATGGAACATATCACACACAATTAGTACACTTAAAATTCAAATAAAAAATATAACTATGACAAGTTCTACATCAAGTTTACCGTTAACTCCTCAAAACCCGATTCCCTAGACGTATGAAGAGGAGGTGGCTTTAGTAAGATCTTATCTTGAACTTTCGGGGGATCATTCTATCAGTTGGATAGTCTTAAATTTTTTGGAACTGGGTTTCAACACTTTTACAATAAATCCTAAAAAATGGAAAATACCGCAACACTCGAACGTGGCAAATACGCAATATGCTATGGAATGATACCGACATTATGACAAGGGCTTAGGAATAATCCCGGGCCACACTTGGTAGATCTTTTAAACATGTTACTGCTTAGAACTTTCTTAAAGAACAACACTTAAAGATTTTAATTTTAGTTATGTTTATGTTTTCTTAGTAGATTGTATTCTTATTTTTTTCATTAAAAATTAAGCATTACTTAATTACATTTTAAGTCTTGCATATATTTCATCTGCCATAAAACATCAGAATCTAAGGCGAGCATCCTGTAATTAACTTCCCGCCACTCTAAAATATGTATTTAACCATCCTGTGCAATAACATATAAATTACAACTACTGAATCTCGACCAATAAAAACCCTACTAGGTGGCCATATAGTTTCATCGGACACTACCAATTCATCCATTTCTTCTTGCCCAGAGTGCTGCAAATAAGGTATATGTGAAAGAATATATAGAAAAATATACATTTCAAATTGCAACAACAATCTATCAAATGTTACGATGAATGCACCATGAATCATCACAAGTATTTGAGCGACATTCATATGGAAAGAATATATGAACTTGTAGTGACTTCATACAAATCTTAAAAGATACTAGTTTTTATTATCATTAGTGATTGGTACGTACACCTACACAAAAAATTAAATCATAATTATATTTTGTTTTGTTTTTAAATGGATAACACGAAAGCATTACTTTATCAACTTCCCACAATTGAGGAAATAGTTCGGTCTTCCGATCGGTATTGTAAGGAACTAGCTTTTATGGATTACAATATCAAGTGAAAAGCAAACACTCAAATCATGTGAGAACTAAAAGATTGCGAGAACTGCAAGATGACTAATGAAGATCTAACCGCGCGAGAAGTTGGAGTTGTCGCGCGAGAACTTGGAGTTGTCGCGCGACAACTTCTTATCGTCACGCGAGAACATCTAGAGAGTATAAATAGATGTTTTTCCCTTGTATTTCATTATGTGTGTTTCATATTGAGAAAGTGCTTTAAGGGTGAGAGAGCAGAGTGTTGTGTGATCGGCCACCCGAGGGAAGCTCACCGGGTGGATCGAGCTTTAACGATATAAACTCCTTTGGTATTATAATCATTTCATTCATAATAATTAGTGATTGAGTTTGTTTGATGTTTGTTTATATCACACACACATCCGTCTTAATTTGATTATCAAGTGCAACAATATGTGAAATCAATCGTGGCAAGGATTTTACATTTGATATCAAAGCAAGGTGCTGCTCTTGATACATGGATTTTCATTCCGCATTCATCTATTTAAGATGTTAAACATGGAGGTTGATGATCTAAATGTGTTGATCGAGTTTGGACCGGTTTTGAAGTAGAAGAAGGTGAAACCGAGGTTGAACACATATGAAATTGGCTTTGTTACATGCTATATAGATGATCTGCATCAATACGCTTAATATTTCGAGTTTAGATAGTGGAAAATGAAGATTTGAGACTGTAGCAGTGATTCAAACACATAGAATTTGATTTTGGTTGAAGTTTTTGCGGAGTAACTGCATCATGCGAGAGCTTTGCAAAAATAACCGTATTTTGCGAGAACTTTTTCATGAGAGAACTTTTCATATGAAAACTTTTTCATGCGAGAACTTTTTCATGCGAGAACTTTTCATAGAGAACTTTCCATGCGAAAACTTTCATGCGAGAACTTTCATGCGAGAACTTTCCATCAGAAAACTTTTCGTGCAAAATCTTAGCAACAATAACCTTCAATTGCATAAATTTTGTCATGCAAAACTTCACCATGTGAAAACTCATCATCCATACACAAACTATGATCGATTTCAACTTCTGCAAAAAATTATGCAAAATACGAGAACATGATCCATGTATGGATTGAACCTAGAGGCACGAGAAATCAAATCAAGATGATAAAGATCAAGTCGCGTGAGAACTTGAAGTTTCCGCACGAGCAGTTCATCTCGCACGAGAACTATGAAGTCGCATGAGAACTATGCGAGAACTTCTAGTTTAGTATAAATAGTTGTTTGTTGATGTAATTAAGCAGAGCTTTTGTCATTTCTTGATTTCATACTTGTAATCACTCAAAATTAGAGAGCAATATACTTGAGAAGTTTATTTACATTTATGCTTATCTGGTACTATTCAATCTTAATACCATGATGATTATATTCCGCCTTCTTATCACAAGATCGATCTTATGTTATTGTTGATCCTTACAATCCAAATGCAAAAACTTGTTAGTATTTGAAGGTTTTGGAATAAGTGTTTCGGCATATATATGGAAGATGCTAGATGATTTGAAGTTTGGTACTTAAACAAGGGTTTTTTGTGATGTTTGATTAAGTTCAAGATTCTATGTCTACAACATTTCATCCAGGTTGTTCGTGATTTGAAACTTGACAATATGGGCTTATCTTATCTTACCGATAGGGACAATAATCAAACGGTTTAATTAAGTGAAGAATCAAGATTGTATGGTATTCTTGCTCTGAAAATATGAGCTTATTATATCTTACATAGGGGGAAGAATATTATAGATGATCTAATTTGTCATCATAGAACCTTGTTATCAGATTTAAGAATTGGGTTCTTCATAAATCTGAAATGGAAGTTGTATCTCTTGGTCATATGCCTAATATAACTTAAGTTCTAAGTAATGAAGATAGAACGATTTAATCTTGTTTCAGACATGATATCTTTTATAAAGCTATATATTAGGAGGAGGTTAAAGCTGACTTTTATAAAGCTATATATTAGGAGGAGGGTAAAGCTGAGGGGGAAGACTGAAGTGACAGATACCCAGAAATCAAATACTTCTTGAAGATGAGTGATTAAATTCAAACATAGCTTGATATCATAATTCATAAGGGGAAATTGTCAGGAACTAGCCTTTATAGATTACAATATCAAGTGAAAAGCAAACACTCAAATCATGCGAGAACTACAAGGATGTGAGAACTCTAAAATGATTGATGAAGATCTAACCGCGTGAGAAGTTGGAGTTTCTGAGCAACAACCTCATGTTGTCATGTGAGAACATCTAGAGATTATAAATATATTTTTTCCTTTGTATTTCATTATGTGTATTTCATTTTGTAAATATGCTCTGAGGGTGAGAGAGAAGAAGGTTGTGTGATAGGCCGCCCGAGGGGAACGCACCTCTGGTGGATCGAGCTTTAATGATTTAAACTCCTTTAGTATTGTAATCGTTTGATTAATAATATTCAATTGAGTTTGCTTGAAGTTCGCTGATATCACACACACACACATCTATTTTAATTTAATTATCAAGTGCAGCAATATGTGGAATCGATCGTGATGAGAACTTTGCAGGCATATTCGTCACCATCAATGGATCCTATGTATATTAAGTTAAACCACTAAAATGGGAGAATCATCTAATGATCATGACTTGGAAACTCCTCCTTACTACGAATTTCCTCTTATCACCAGATCATCGGTCTATTTGTCCACTCCTAAACAAAACAATTTTAGAATTTCAAAAAGTGAATATGATAATTACATGCTTATATCTTACATCTGAACATAAAGCCATGTTTTCTAGTAGGCCACCCCAAAAATCTAAGTTGAGATCCACAACCCTCATGTAATACACCCTACATGACTGGGCATCTTCGTTACGCAAAAACTGCATAGTATTTCTAGATCAGTTCTTGCCATTTTACTAATAATAGTTATCTATTGGTTCTGAAATGCTTTAAAATATTACACGTATGTTCGAAGATGGCTCATTCTAACACTGCATCATTTCCACGAGAAGATAAATTATTTATCTCGTTTCAAACTCACCCGGTATAAGAAGTAACATATCTTCATGTACACACACAAACACACACACACACACACACACACACACACACACACACACACACACACACATATATATATATATATATATATATATATATATATATATTGTTTATATAGAACCTTACATCACTTCAAATAATTGATACATACTTTTTGAGGAATAATACATCACATCATGTTATAAAACACAGAAAAACACGAATACTATAATGCCATGTTCCAAGTAACCTCACCGTTGGATATTGACATCAGAAACACAAGTTCTCGAACATTAAATTTCATTAATATAAGCAGCGAAACATAAAACATTGTCATCAAAGATAACTTTAACTATCTATCCAAAATCTAAGCTAAGATGCTTGTCTCAACCATGTGCTAGATAGCTTTCCAGTCCATGCCGAGCTCACCTCTTATTTGTAGAGCATACTTGTCAATCTAACATGCATACAAAAGTCAGCGATGCTGTGTGAGCTCTAGGTTTGCTTTATCAAATTACTTTAATGGATTTGCATCATAAACATACCTGACAACACATAAACTTTAACTTTGTGCTTACGCCAGGGTAAGGCTTCTTTAACTACTATAATACTCGTTCATTAACTATACTTTAGCTTTTACTTTATCATTTCTTTATCAGCTACTTTATCTTTACTTTATCGGTACTTTAGCTTTATTCTTTTACTTTATTTTGAGCTTAGCATAAATGCTTAGCTCCTTTATCAAGTGAGAATGCAAAGAATGCCATTCTCCTTTAGAAGGAGAACATACCCAAAGTATAGCTCCTATATGAGAATATATCAAGCATAACTCCTTTAGCAGGTAAGCATACCTAAAGTATAGCTCCTATATGAGAATGCATCAAGCATAACTCCTTTAGCAGGTCAGCATTCCCAAAGTATAGCTCCTATGTGAGAATACACCAAACATTACTCCTTTAAAGGTGAGCATAGCCAAAGTATAGCTTCTATATGAGATTGCAACGGATGCAAATTCTCCTTTAGTAGTGCTTGCAAGACTTCTTTAGTGCACTTCAATGTTTTCACAGCTGTACTTTAGCGGGTAACAGTTCTTAAAATATTATTCAAGTTCTTAACATTTCACATGTGACTTTACTATCTTCTTTAACCTTTAACTGTAATAATACACATACTTTATTTCTTTAGCTATAAGTTCTCAATTAAACTATCTTTATCGAACGCTATACAAAGGCATCCATACACATATCTATCTATGGTTTCCCGCAAGAACATCAACACCGGAACATTATAGCTCGTGCGAGAACATCAATTTCCACATGAAAACTTCCCAAGGCGTGACAACTTGCCGTGCAAGTTATCTCCATCATGCGAGAACTATGAAAGGTAACCGTCTGTCGCGAGAACCAGACCTTTCGCCCGAGAACATATTCATCGCGCGAGAACTATACGGCTGTTTGAAACTTCACCCCTAGTTATCGATTCTTTAACCATTTAACGCTCTAAAACGTGTTATAATAATCTATACTATTATACTTTATCAAAACATTCATTATGGTATTCATATTTACCCCAAAACATGGAAAACACGTAAAAAGAGGGGTCTAAAACTAACCTTATGATATTTTGCACACGAACAACACTGAACCAAGAGCCTTTCCATCAGAAACTACATAATGATGCACAATATCATTACACACTATTCATAAATGCATAAACAGATTGAATATCATCTAATGCATACCTTAAACACCACTGAGCACCAATTCCCGCTTCTCAAGCACAACAACAGGGGTTTTCGCATAAAGTGAAGAAGATTGGATGCTTGGGCCTATTTATAGTGTGTTCTTCTCTCTTCGCAGCTATTCTTACATGAGAACCTTTAGTCGCGCGAGAACTGCCTTCCACGCGAGACTTCCAGTCACACGAGAATGATGTCTTCCACACGAGAACTTTACTTTTCTTTTATAAAAATTTGAGGTGTTACAAGTCTATCCCCCTTATT
The DNA here is from genome assembly GCA_025506505.1 of Flaveria sonorensis. Classification (NCBI taxonomy): domain Eukaryota; kingdom Viridiplantae; phylum Streptophyta; class Magnoliopsida; order Asterales; family Asteraceae; genus Flaveria; species Flaveria sonorensis. Next base: position 20,300 of record JACCIY010000241.1, read on the forward strand.
TGAGTTTCGTCCCCGAAACCCACTATTCATCAAACAACTAAGGGTAACGCTATCTCATTTCGTCTTTGGATTCCCAAGTGGATTCCTTCCCCTTTCTATGCTTCCACTGTACTCGGACAAGTGGAACTACTTTAGTCCTCAATTTTCTCCTTCCTGTCTGTGATTTCTATGGGCTTTTGCATGTAGTTCAGTCGGTCATCAATCTCCACATCTTCCAGTGGAACATGAGTGTCTTCCTATGCTAGACACTTACGCAGATGTAATACATGGAAGGTAGAATGAATTCCACTTAACTCATCTGGTTGTTCTAACCTATATGCCACTTCCCCCACATGGGCTACTATCTTGAAAGGCCTAATAAATTGAGGGCTAAACTTTCCTCTCTTTCCGAATCGAATGATTCCTCTCCAAGGTGAAACATTTAGCATCACTTTATCACTAACATTATACTCAATCAGTCTTCGACATTTATTGGCATAGGAGTTTTGCCTGTCTTTAGTGGCTTTCATGTAAGCTTTAATTTTGTCTAACTTCTCATTGGTAGTCTCTATAATCTCAATACTCCCCAACTCGTTATGTCTAATTTCCCCCCAACATACAGGGGTCCTACACTTCTGACCATAAAGCATCTCATACGGGGGCATTTCAATACTGGCATGGTAGCTGTTATTGAATGAGAACTCTGCCAATGGTAGGTGACTATCCTAGCTCCCACCAAAGTCTATGATACATGCTCAAAGCATGTCCTCTAACATCTATATAGTCCTTTCGGATTGGCCATCCGTCTATGGGTGGTATGCTGTACTGATGTGTAGTCTGGTTCCCATAGCATCATTGAACTTCTTCCAAAATTTAGATGTAAACCTAGTATCTCTGTTAGAGACAATTGACACCAGCACATCATGACGGGTAACTATTTCATTGATGAACAATTCAGCTAGCCGCTCCGAGTTATACATCTCTCGAATAGGTAGAAGTCAGCACTTTTCATCAGTCTGTCTACTATGACCCATATGGAATCATAACCTTTAGCGGTACGAGGTAGCTTCATTATGAAATCCATAGTAATATGCTCCTATTTCCATTTGGGAATCTCCAAGGGTTGGATTTTCCTATATGGCTTCTGATGCTCAACCTTAACCTGGAGACAGGTCAAGCACCTTCCTACATACCTTGCTACGTCAGCCTTCATTCCCGGCCACCAATAATTCTTATTTAGGTCTTGGTATATTTTGTTGGTTCCCAGATGAATCGAGTAGCGAGTCTTATGGGCTTGGTCTAGTACTCTCTCCCGCAGACCCCCACAACAAGGAATCCACATACGCCCAAATCTGGTTTTGACACCATTGGTGTTTCCTTCTAGATTCACGACCTGCCCTTTCATCCTCTCTTCATTAATGTGTTCGGGTTCCAGAGCTTCTTTCCGAGCTTCACAGATTTGCTTTATCACATCAGGAGTCATAATCAATGGGTAAGATCTCACCCGAATTGGTTCACAGTTTTCCTTACGACTTAGGGCATCAGCTATCACGTTAGCTTTACCTGGGTGATAATGAATCTCACAGTCGTAGTCTTTTATGAGCTCCAACCATCGTCTCTGTCTCATATTGAGATCTTTCTATTTGAAGAAATACTTTAAGGTTTTATGGTCCTTAAAAATCATACATTTGACACCACATAAGTAGTGTCTCCATATTTCTAACGCGAATACCACAGCAGCCAGCTCCAGGTCATGGGTAGGGTAGTTCACTTCATGAATCTTTAACTGTCGGGACGCGTACACTATGACTTTACCTCGTTGCATTAGTATGCACCCTAACCCTCGAAAAGAAGCATCAGAATAGACAACCAAGTCCTCATTCCCTTCTGGTAGTGTTAACACTAGAGCTTGTGTCAATTTTCTATTTAACTCTATGAATGCATTCTCTTGACTATCGCCCCATTCAAACTTCATGTCTTTCCTTGTCAACTTTATCAACGGTGATGCAATCTTGGAAAAATCCTGAATGAACCTCCTGTAATAACTCGCCAATCAGACGAAGCTTCAGATTTCAGATGGCAATTTTGGCGAACTCCACTTCATCATAGCTTCCACTTTAGCAGGATCGACCATGATCCCTTCTGGGTTGATCACATGACCCAGAAACTGTGCCTCACGTAACCAAAATACGCATTTAGAGAATTTCGCATACAACTTCTCCATTCTTAGAGTTTCCAACACCTCACAGATGTGACAGGTGTGGTCTCCCTCATTGTTTGAATAGATTAGGATATCGTCTATGAACACTATCACTGATTTGTCGAGCATCGATCAACAAACCCTATTCATCAAGTCCATGAATGCTGCAGGAGCATTGGTTAGACCAAACGACATCACAAGAAATTCATAATTCCCATATCGTGTCCGAAACGCAGTCTTTGGGATATCCTATTCCTTAACCCTTAGCAGATGATAACCCGACCGAAGATCAATCCTCGAGAACCAACTTGCACCTTGCAACTGGTCAAATAAATCGTCGATCCTAGGTAGCGGGTATCTATTCTTTACCGTGAGCTTATTCGGCTCTCTATAGTCAATACACATTCGCATGCTACCATCTTTCTTCTTTACGAATAGCATCGGAGTACCCAAGGAGAAATGCTCGGTCTGATAAACCCTTTATTAAGAAGGTCTTGTAGTTGGGCTAACAATTCATCAGCTTTGATGGAGACAGACGATACGGTGTTTTAGCAAAGGGCTGAGCTCCTGGCATAAGGTCAATTTGAAACTCTATCTATTGATCGGGTAGCACCTCCATCAAGTCCTCAGGGAACACATCCGGGGAAGGCACACACCATGGGCACATCTGTCAACTTTACTGTTTCAGCTTTAGCATCTTTAACGTATGCCAAGAATGCTCCACACCCTCGCTTTATGAAATTTTCTACCCTTATCATGGATATCATCTTTGGAACTTCACAGACTTTATCACTGTAAATCGTGACTATGCTACCATCAGGCACATTCATTTGAATCATCTTCCTCTTGCAAACTATATTAGCCTTATAGGCGGCTAACTAATCCATACCCAACACAAAGTCGAATCATCCTAGGGTCATAACAAACAACCTAGCAGGTAATCTATGACTTTCTAATTCTATGCTACAATCCTCTAAGGCCTTAGTTATCTTACTAGTCTTTCCAATCATAGTTTTTACTTCAAACACATGATCTATTTCTTTAGCCTTAACATTCATCATATCACCAAAATTAGTAGCTTCGAAACTCTTACTTGCACCAGAATAAAAAAGAACAGAAGCAAGTATGTCATTAACCAGAAACATACCTGACATAACATCAGGTTCTGCTCTGCCTTCCTCCCTTATCATCGTGAAAGCCCTAGCCTTGGCCCTTGGCTTGTCACTAGCTTTCTTCTCTTTCTCTGTCTCCTTTCCTCTAGCCGAGTCAACCATTTTCGCCTCCTTGCACTCTCGTCTGTAGTGCCCCAACTTGCCACAGTTGTAGCATTTCATCAAATTAGGGCAATCCTTGGAGAAATGCCTTGCTTCCCATATCTGAAACAAAGGCTTGAAGCAAGCCTGCATTCACCAACATGCTTTCTCCCACATTTTCGGCACTCACCGGACGATTCCACCTTCATCTTTTTGGTCTGAGCAGTAGACCTCTAATTCCTTTCACGTTTCACACTCCCCGAACCAACTCCTCTTTCTCACCTCCTCAGCGGGCTCATCAGCCACCACATCGTTATAAACTACCTCACTTAGCTACACCAAAGACTCAAAGGTCTTCGACCCACTTGCCTTCACATACGTCGTGACCTTCGAAGGCAAACCCTGCATATAGCATTTCATTCGTCTCTCCTCAGTACTCACCAAGTGAGGCACCAACCTGGCCATCTCGTTGAAGCGAGATGTGTACTGCTTGTGGATCAAATTTCCAATTTTAAATCCCAAGAATTCTCTTTCCACCCGATCGATCTCATTTTGAGGATAGAACTTCCTTATTACCATCTCTTTCAGGTCGTCCCACTTCAAGTTCCTGAACTCACGAGGGTCTTTAGTCTGCTTGGTGGTGTTCCACCAATGAATAGGTTCATCAACAAATTAGTGAGTTGTGAACTTCATAGCTTGATCAGCTTTACATTCACTTATATCAATCACTGCTTCAATCTCAGACACCCATTGGAGAGTGGCAATAGCACCACCCTTGCCATCCAGGGATGGAGGATTGCACCCCTTGAAGATGCGATATGAACACCCTTTAGCTAACTCCTTTTAGTTACATCCTCCTCATCTTTGCCATCCTTCCCCGGTACCCTCACTGTCTTTCTTACTAGCTTTGTTCTTTGCCTCTAGCGTCCACTCCTTGGTTACCTCATTCAGAGCCTTAGTCATGATCAAAGGCATGATGTCATGAAGAATCTTGTGGACCTCTTTGGTAATAACCTCCCTAACAATAGGCTCCAAGGTAAATTCCTCTTTAGAATGATGAGAGTTTTCCTTGCTAGCAGTGTGAATAGAGTCCACATGCACTTCTTCAATCATCTGCTTTCAGTTCCTGGTGACTGGTGGTCTACCCCTGACACCACCAAGAGCACCTCCTCGAGTAGATTTCTTTCCAGCCATGGCTTTCTATAAGATATGAAAAACCAATATTATCGTTCCAGGTAATAGTTCAGATCATGTCAAGTAATGTAAGTTTCTAATGACAATGGCAAGTTGTAATTAACTACTTACTTTACTTTACATGTCCTAAATGTTTCCTATCTTGAGTCACATCAGCTCTCAATCTCACTATGAGCACTATAACCTCAATGAACCTTTATTAGTCATAATCTTTAAATTAACCTTCCTGGCATGGAGCTATTGGCACTGGCATCCCTTAATCGATCCTATTCTCAGTTCAAGTTCAGACATCGAATGGTCTGAATCTCTCAAACTATGGCTCTGATACCAACTTGTAAGGCCCTGTTCCAAGTAACCTCATGGTCGGATTTGGACATTAGAAACACAAGTTCTAAAACATCAATTTTCATTAATATAAGCAGCGGAACATAAAACATTGTCATCAAAGATATCTTTAACTATCTATCCAAAATCTATGCCAAGATGCCAGTCTCGACCATGTGCCAGGTAGCTTCCCAATCCATGCTAAGCTCACTTCTATTTGGGTAGCATACCTGTCAATCTAACATGCATAAAAAAGTCAGCGACGTTGAGTGAACTCTAGGTTTGCTTTATCGAATTACTTTAATGGAACTGCATCATAAACATACTTAACAACACATAAACTTTAACTTGGTGCTCACGCCAGGGTAATGCTTCTTTAACTACTATAATACTCGTTCGTTAACTATACTTTAGCTTTTACTTTATCATTTCTTTATCAGCTACTTTATCTTTAGTTTATCAGTATTTTAGCTTTATTCTTTTACTTTATCTTTGAGCTTATCACAAATGCTTTGCTTCTTTATCAAGTGAGAATGCAACGAATGCCATTCTCCTTTAACAGGCGAGCATACCCAAAGTATAGCTCCTATGTGAGAATGCACCAAGCATAACTCCTTTAGCAGGTATGCATACCTAAAGTATAGCTCCTATGTGAGAATGCACCAAGCATAGCTCCTTTAGCAGGTGAGCATACCCAAAGTATAGCTCCTATTTGAGAATACTCCAAACACTACTCCTTTAGTAGGTGAGTATACCTAAAGTATAGCTCCTATGTGAGAATGCACAAGCATAACTCCTTTAGCAGGTGAGCATACCCAAAGTATAGCTCCTATATGAGAATGCAATAAGCATAACTCCATTAGCAGGTAAGCATACCCGAAGTATAGCTCCTATGTGAGACTGTAACGAATGCACATTCTCCTTTAGCAGTGCATGCAAGACTTCTTTAGCACACTTCAACGTTTTACAGCTATGCTTTAGCGGATAACAGTTCTTAAAATATTATTCAAGTTCTTTAAGGTTTCACATGTGACTTTACTATCTTCTTTAACCTTTAACTGTAATAATACATAAACTTTATTTCTTTAGCTACAAGTTCTCAATTAAACTATCTTTATCGCACGCTATACGAAGGCATCCATACACATATCTATCTATGGTTTTGCATGTGAACATCAACACCGGAACATATAGCTCGCTCGATGTTGGACCAAAAGAACCAATGAGCCTGATCAGAAAAACCTTTAAGTCCCACGGACATTACAACAACTGAAGTAGTCTGCAACAGCTGAAGACATCAGCTGATAACAAGGTCTGAAGACAAAGTCTGAAGTGAAAGAGCTGAAGACAAAGTCTGAAGTGAAAGAGCTGAAGACAAAGTCTGAAGTGAAAGAGCTGAAGACAAAGTCTGAAGTGAAAGAGCTGAAGACAAAGTCTGAAGTGAAAGAGCTGAAGACAAAGTCTGAAGTGAAAGAGCTGAAGACAAAGTCTGAAGTGAAAGAGCTGAAGACAAAGTCTGAAGACAAAAGCTGAAGACAAAGACTGAAGACCAAGTTTCAGATGATTGTCACAACAGCTGAAGAAGACCTCTTCAGTAGTTGTGATGGTTTCCTTTCAGTAGTTGTAGTTTCTTTTCTGTACTTATAGTTTCAGTAGTTTTATGTTTCTTCGTGTACTTAGAATAATCTGAGATGTTCTCAGTTGTTGTGAACATTCTCAGTAGTTTGCTTACTTTCAGTAGTTTGTAATAATTCTGTTAGATGTCACTATCAAGTGACATCAGCAGACGTCACATTCCTATATATAAGGAATGCTGACCTAATTGTAATCGGTGCAGCTTAGGAAAACCTAGCAGCCGCCACACCGAAGCATGTGTGCATGAATGTTATTATCTCTTTGCAGAAAACCCTATATCTATATAACCGTGTACTGTTCCATTGAATATTTATTGTGTTCTTGCTATATTTGCTTAATTCTTGCTCTAATTCCGCTGTGATTCAACTCTAATTGATCAAACTTAGATCACTGATCCTAACAAATGGTATCAGAGCGGTTAATCATTGATCGGTTTAACAATTGATCATTGAAACTGCTATTTTGATATCTATAGTTTGATCGAATTAGCATATGTGCAAGAACTGGTTATAAAGATTGATTTTCTGCTGCTTCTGGTTATTTAATTTGAGTTTCTTCTTGGTTCTTATTGAGTTTGTTGTGTTTTTGTGCAAAATCTTTTGAAACTTGATTGATTTGGTTTGAATCTGAGAATGACTACTCCATCTAATGATCCTCACAATACTGGCTCCTCAACCAAGCCTCCGATGCTGGTTAGGAGTGAGTATAACATATGGCAACGAAGAATGCTCCATCACCTGTCTGTTAACAGTTCAGGTTGTTGGACATCTGTGGTTCATGGTCCACACAAGCCTATGGTGAACAATCCGGAGACCAATCAAATGGTTCCGAAGAAGAAGGAGCAATACTCAGATGAAGATCGTAAACTGTTTGAGATTGATGCTAAAGCCCATGGAATTCTGGCCATGGCACTGCCGAATGAAATCTATTCTGGGCTTATGCATCATGAAACTGCTCATGACCTCTGGAATGCTTTGAAGGAACAATTCGGAGGAACTGATGAGGTCTTAGCAAACAACAGAGAAATCCTCGCCCAACAATATGAGACATTCTCTCATAGGAAGGGTGAGACACTGACTCAACAGTTTGAGCGTTTCTCCTGCTTGATCTCTGAACTGAAAATGGTCAAGCAAGAGTATACTAACAGCCAGATGAACAACAGATTCCTCAGATCACTGCCTGAGAGATGGGACACATACACCATTGTCCTACGCTCCAGTGCAAATCTGGATAGCCTATCTCTCACCCAACTCCATGGGAAACTGCTTACATTTGAAAGAGAGATAGAGCAGAAAAGGAAACTGGCATCATCAGGAAAGCTCTCTGATGACTTTGTACCAGGTAACACTGCCTTGGTCGGTCATGAGTCAGAATATGCTGGATCAGAAAGTCATTATGATGAGCATATAGATTTCTCTTCAAACAGTTCTGATCATGCATTTGTTGGTGTTGACAGTCATTCTGGGTGTAATAGTGATAATTTATGTTTTATCATGGATGATTTGCAAGGTATTGCTGATGATGATTTAGAAGAGATGGATATTTTGAGCCAAATGGCCCTGATCAATATCAGATCTCAAAAGTTCTACAAGAGAACTGGTAGGAAATTTCCAGGACTCTCTGGCAAAACCAAAGTTGGTTTTGACAAGAGTAAGTTGAGGTGTCACAAATGCCACAGGCTTGGGCACTTTGCAAGAGAGTGTAGATCAACTGGATCTAACTCCTCTGCACCCTTTGTGACCTTTCCAAGCAATAGTTCACAAAACAAAGGGCAACATCCTGCTAGTTCTGGTCATCACTCACAACCTCAATCTCCTGCATACTTTGTCCCTCAGGGTTCAATGCCATATCCTTATCCCTGCTATTATATGCCACAGCCAAATCCAGTTCATGTCCCTATAGCACAACAACCTCAAGCCCTACCTGAGCCTCAACCATCTCCATCACAATCTCAACCTCATCACAGCTTCTTCACACCAGGAGTTGTTGACTGGAGCAGCTTACCAGATGATCTTTCTGGTTTCAATGAGCAACTATCTGCTGGTGCTGGTCAACATGGTGGTGAACATCCTTTTGGGAATCTTGCTCTCATGGCCCTGGAGTCTACTGAGGGTTCCTGCTCAGATGCTTCATCTTCACAGGTAACCCAGATATCTTCTGAGGCTAAAGCCAAGTTATGTTCTGAATCATGCATAGCTGCCTTTGTCTCTATTAGAGAGGCAAATGTAGCTTTAATCAGTCAAAATCTTGAGCTTGAGAAAACTATTTCCAAAAGAAAAGATGAGTATGTGTCTGCACTTAATGACAAAGATGATGAGATTTACAAGCTTAAATGCCAACTTAATGATGAAAAGGCTAAGGTAGAGGTCATACTCGAGAACCACAGAAGTCTCAAAGAGACACTTGCAGCTACCCAAGTTGAGTGTGACCGATGGGTAACATCCTGCAAGGGATTTGAAATGCTTCTCAGCAAGCAAACAGCTTCAAATGTGAAGTTTGGAATAGGTTACAATCATACTGCACCACCTACTGATTTTACTTCAAAATCAATAGTAAAATCTGAAGGTGAAAGTAATTTCCAAACCACATCATCATGTGATTCATCCTCAAATGATAATACAAAATTAGAGGATGAAGTCAGTGTTAAGATCTCAGCAAATCAATTGCCTGATGGTTTAAATGCTGATAAACACATGAAGCTGAGAAATTCAGATGTTGTTCCTCAAAGTACTCCAAGTACTGAAGGGCAAGTCACAACATCTGAAAAGCATTTCAAATCTGATGAAATAAAAGGATTAACAACTGCTGAGGAATCTATCATACGGTCTTTCAGGACGGATAGAGAACAGCTGAAGAACAAGTCTTCAGTTGTTACCGATCCTTCAGTACTTAACACAAGTACTGAAAGGAGGAAAGTACTGAAGATCACACCTTCAGTAGTTTCCACTTCAGCAGTTGATCAATCCAAGATGAAGAATAAGCCATGTGAAATATGTGGTAAATTCAATCATCTATCTGATGAATGCTGGTACAAAAAGGGTTCCAAACTCAACAGAGATAAGCTCATTAAAGAAGAAATAATAAAATGAAAAATGAGTTTGAAACCAAGTTTGTACCACAGTCATCTAAAACTGATAAACCCAAGGCCTCACCAAAATCCAAAAAGAAGGATGGGGTTTATCAGAAAACAGCTGATAGTGTTCCTCATGATAAACATCAGACGAAGTCTGTGAATTTCAAGGAGGAAATGGTGGGTCACAGGAACTCATCAAAAACAAGTACTGATGTGTCAAATGAGTTGAAGGCCTTAGCAACAAATCAGACACAACTTGTTATGATGGTTCAGCATTTGTTGGGGAGAGTTAACCAACTAGATGCACCTGTGATCAAACCACTGAAAAGGAAATCCAAGCCCAAATCTAAGAATTCCATTTCAGCACCATCTCCACCTTCATCAGCTGTTAATCATGAGAAACAAGTTATGGTTAAATCTGTTGATGAAAACATACCCAAAACCAAAAAGGTTTGGGTCTCTAAAGCTAACTAGTTTCTTATGATAAATGCAGGGTTCTTCAGCATGCCAAAGAAGCATCTGGTATGTAGACAGTGGAGGATCTATGCATATGACTGGGAGCAGTTCTCTTCTTAATGACTACTCTCAAGGAAAGAAGGGATTTGTCTCATTTGGAAATGATGCTAAGGGTTACATCATCGGGAAAGGATTTGTGTCAAATGGAGAAATCAGATTTGATGATGTTAACCATGTGGAGAATCTCAAGTATAATCTACTGAGTGTTAGTCAGATGTGTGATAAAGGGCATGTTGCACTTTTCACAAGCCAGAACTGCCGGATTCTGTCTTCCAAAGTTCTGAGGCTGATTGACAAGGTATTGGATGAACATACTCTCCTGAAGGCCAACAGGATAGGAAGAGTATATGCCTTGGATTTGTCAAAGAAGATTGCGTTAAAAGGTCATCCTTGCCTGTTCTCCAAGGCCTCTCCTCAGGAATCTAAACTGTGGCATAGAAGGCTGAGTCATGTTAATCTCAAAAACATGAATCAGCTGATCCACAATAGTTTAGTGAGAGGTCTACCAATAAGTGACAACTACTGATGATCTCAGTCAACAAGTACTGATGAGCATTCGTATACTACTGTCACAAATAAGTACTGCAGTTCTTTTATCCTCAGTAGTTTTCATAACTACTGAAGACTAAATTACTTAAAAGTACTGAAGTACTCATCTGTTGAACAGAACTAATGTGGTTACAACTACTGCTGTAGTTACAACTGCTGATGTCAGAATAACAGATAAGTACTGATGACCTATGAAACATCTGAAACTCAGACAAAGTCTGATGAAGTGTTGAGGTCAGAATGAAACAGCTGATGAGCTAAGAATTGACGACAACAGCTGATGAGAAAATTTTCTCTTCAGTTGTTTCTACAACAGCTGCTTCACTTACAACTGAAGCCAAAACCATGTCTTCAGTAGTTTCACAACTACTGATGACTAACACCAAGTCTTCAGTTGTTACAACACCTGAAGCCAAAACCATGTCTTCAGTAGTTTCACAACTACTGATGACTAATACCAAGTCTTCAGTTGTTACAACTTCTGAAAGTTAAAACCAGGTCTTCAGTTGTTTTCAAACAACTGATGACAGCACCAACACTTTCAGTCGTTTTATATCAGCCTTTGTCTTACCCTATAAATACCTAACCTACTTTCAGACGTTTCATTAGCCGTTTTCCGTCCTTTCACTCTCTCACCAATGGCGACCATGAAACTCAAACCCAGACACAACTGTGTTGCCTACCTCTCAAAATCGGCCTTCTGGAACAAATTTGATAACGCCATCGATCTTATGGTAGATTCCCAGTACCGAACCGCGTTTCTTCTGAATCCTACCATATACCCCGATTCCCTAAGCCAGTTCTGGACCAACGTCTCCGTGCAAACTAGTGAGAATGATAGCCAAATCACTCTCCAGTCGTTGGTCAACCAGAAACAGGTGGTCATCACTACGGACATCATTCGACAAACCCTAGATCTACATGATGCCACCTGTGTCACAGAATACCCGAAAGGCACAACCGATATGTCTTTCATCAACAACGGGTATGAAGGAGACTTAAGTGCTACCACCATTATGAAGAAGCACTTCCATGATGCTGAACGTCTTATCTTCCACATGGTGAATGTCTGCCTTGCACCAAAAACCTCTTCATGGGATCAAATGTCTTCCCGATGGCAACAGGTATTATACTCTATCTTTGAACGCAAACTTTAAATTTTTCTGAGATAGTGTTTATGGAACTAAAGGATCTGGCCTTGAAACCTGTGGCAAACAGATGGATATTATATCCCAGGTTTCTCATGGCCATAATTTTAACACAGCTAAAATCAGACGGCCTTGTTGGCCTTGGAGTCCCTGCTCCGGCTGTATTGCCTGAAGTATACTCCAGGCACAACTCTGACCCTACAATGAAAGGGGCTGCCCGGCTGCTCAAACCCAAGCAGCGGGAACCCACAGCCTCCACTTCCAGATCCAAAGTCCCCACCAAACCCAAAACCAAAAAGCCCAAAAAGGCTACTCAGGGAGATGAGTCCCCTGAGGATGCCCCTGTAACACCAATACAGGAAACACTTACTGGTTCTAACCCCCCAGTAGTGTCCAAGACTCCACCAACCGTAGCCGCTCAGGCATCCTCTCAACAGGATCCTGATGCAACCAAAATTGGGGATACCACAATGCTGGAACCTATCTCAATTGAGAAGGTTACCATTGAAGAGCACCAGTCACCCCGGGTGCAATCTGCTTCAACCCTATCTCCAAATGCAACCGCCCCTCAAAGCCCAACATTTATTGTTGCACAAGTGTTGAGTCAGCTGCATTCCTCTCCTCCTCCCCAGACACCAATTACAATGGGGAGAACATCTGAGGAAGAGGACCAAAATGCTGCTGATAGCCCACAGCACAGGGGTTATAATGTTCAATCTCCCCGTGTAGAGGAGGAGGTTAGAACATCTGGTGAGGCTGCCACTTCTACTGATTCAGCAAATGAACAGGATGAAGTTGGTAACATCTCTAAGACCTCACCAGAGGCAACTGCCGATGAAGGACTCAGTCCTGAGGCAGGAAGTCCCCAGAACCAAGAACAAGGGGCACATGCTACAACTGATCTACACTCAGGGCATGTACATCCTGATTCAATCAGGAGGTCAGGTGATTCAGCAAAAACTGATGATGACCTGGGCTTTTTCTATGATGTCTTAGCCCATAACACAATCCTTGAGGCTGAGGTGAGTAGACTCAAAGAACTGCTTGCCAAAATGTCTCAGGATCAAAGTCCATCTGCCCCAATAAACCCACAGATGGCACCTTCATCTGAAGGTTTCCCAAACACTCCGCCACTTCACTCAACTGAGCCACCAGCCACTGTTGTTGGCACCACCTCTCAGGGACAGAACCCCTCTGAGCAGATGGTTGCTACATTTCAAACTTCCTTACCTCTCATCACTCCCATCATCAATGAGATTGTACATAAAGCCATTGATGAGAGGATCTCCTCGACTCTAAAAACACTTGTTGATGATGCTGTGCACAAGAAGCTTTCTGCCATTCAAACCCCTGAACCCAATGCACCCAAAAAGGGGGAGTCTAAGGTAGTGAAAGAAGAAAGAGAAAGAGAGTGGAAGAGGATAAACAACAAGAAAAAGAACAGGAAAAACAGCTGATCACATACAAGAGAAAGAAAAGTGCTGGAACTCAAAAGCCTGATGAAGAGAAATCATTGGAAGATCTGATTAAAGAAGCTGATGAAGCTCACAGCAGATCAATGGACAAAATAATAGATCAACTCTTCAGACAGGGCTTTGATACAGCCACATTAGACACTGAGATCAGAAGGCTGGAGATTAATGAGATACAAGAAAGATGGGCCAGTTATAGTGTAATGGAAAGGGAGAGGTTGGAGATAATGATCCGGTTTATTGCAAAATACTTGGGAAGATCATTAATTGAGATTAAATCATGGACCAGAGACAGTATTCTGGCAATAACCACCAGAATCTGTGCTTCTGAAGAATTCAACAAGGGGTTGATTATAGAAGCCTTAGACGAAGCAGGTGCTGGGAAGAGAACTGATATGGCCAAGCTTTCCAAAGCCAAACTCACCATAAAAATGCTAGATCAGCCTTCCCAAACTCCCTCTCAAAAACAACCAACCCCACAACTCTCCAAATCAACTCAACCCTCAAAACCAACTCCCTTACCCCAAAAACCACCTCAAACCACATCCAGTGATGCACCCAGAAGGAGGAGAAGGGTGTTGAGGATGGTAGAAGAAGAAGAAGAAGATGATGAAGAAGATAGTCTGCCAATCTCTGCTGTTCTAAAATTACCTGAGCCCAGAAGTCAACAAATGATAACACCAGACTTTCAGAGGCAAATGGTGAAAGTTAAGATTGAAGAAGAAGAACAACAGAAACAGCACGATGAGCAACTTTTGAAGATGATTGACAAAGAGTTTCCTCAGTCATCATCTATACAAGCCATGAAGAAACATGCTCAAAGGCTGTATGCTCTCAGGTATACCTTTCAATATCAAAAGGAGAGAGTAAGGATTTGGCCAGACCCCAGGGTTAGTTCTAGAATTCATAAGAAATCCATACCAAGTAGATACAATGGCCAAGTGAGAAAGACCATAGATGCTGCTATTATGTTGGCCATTGTAGTCTCACCCTGGGAAATACTTGAAGACTTCAAGAGAGCCTACAAGTCAAAGATGACCCCTCAAACTCTAATGGAGAACAAAATGGTCAAGAAGGGGTTGTTATACAAGAGGCTTGAAGAGATCAAGAAAATGAACTCCAGTTGTTATTAGAAGGGACTCACCCAGATGAGTTTGCTTACAGAGAGATAACAACTGTTGAGTTGAAAAATGGAAAGACGATAAAGTACTTATCAGAGTACTATGGCCCAGAGTTCTTCTTCGAAGGAGAAGCAGAAGAACTCACTAAGGAGGAACAAGTTGTTCTCCTTGAGGCCTACGTCAGAGAGTCTTATAGACTCATCAATGGGAAGTAGGTTTCATGGTTGGGATAACGGCTCTGTGTCCAGTTCCCCAAGACAGAGTTCCCTTCCATCCTTTGACATTCACATCTACTGAAACCTGTTCCCTGGCCTGTGCTTATCCGATATCTCTAAAGCTGATCAAGAGAGTATTTCTGCCAAGAATAAGTGGGACCTCAATAAGCTTAAAGGTTTTGGCTGCATTGGTTCAGGGGGAGTTTGTTGGACCAAAAGAACCAATGAGCCTGATCAGAAAAACCTTTAAGTCCCACGGACATTACAACAACTGAAGTAGTCTGCAACAGCTGAAGACATCAGCTGATAACAAGGTCTGAAGACAAAGTCTGAAGTGAAAGAGCTGAAGACAAAGTCTGAAGTGAAAGAGCTGAAGACAAAGTCTGAAGTGAAAGAGCTGAAGACAAAGTCTGAAGTGAAAGAGCTGAAGACAAAGTCTGAAGTGAAAGAGCTGAAGACAAAGTCTGAAGTGAAAGAGCTGAAGACAAAGTCTGAAGACAAAAGCTGAAGACAAAGACTGAAGACCAAGTTTCAGATGATTGTCACAACAGCTGAAGAAGACCTCTTCAGTAGTTGTGATGGTTTCCTTTCAGTAGTTGTAGTTTCTTTTCTGTACTTATAGTTTCAGTAGTTTTATGTTTCTTCGTGTACTTAGAATAATCTGAGATGTTCTCAGTTGTTGTGAACATTCTCAGTAGTTTGCTTACTTTCAGTAGTTTGTAATAATTCTGTTAGATGTCACTATCAAGTGACATCAGCAGACGTCACATTCCTATATATAAGGAATGCTGACCTAATTGTAATCGGTGCAGCTTAGGAAAACCTAGCAGCCGCCACACCGAAGCATGTGTGCATGAATGTTATTATCTCTTTGCAGAAAACCCTATATCTATATAACCGTGTACTGTTCCATTGAATATTTATTGTGTTCTTGCTATATTTGCTTAATTCTTGCTCTAATTCCGCTGTGATTCAACTCTAATTGATCAAACTTAGATCACTGATCCTAACACTCGAGAACATCACTTCCGTGCGAAAAACTTCCAAGCGCGACAACTTGCCCGTGCAAGTTATCCCCATCGCATGAGAACTATGAAAGGTAACCGTCTGTCGTGAGAACTAGACCTTTCGCGCGAGAACTTACTTATCGTGCGAAAACTATACTGCTGTTTGAAACTTCATCCCAAGTTATCAATTCTTTAACCATTTAACGCCGAAACATGCTATAACAATCTATACTATTATACTTTATCAAAACATTCATTAAGGTATGCATCTTAGCCCCAAAACATAGTAAACATGTAAAAGAGGGGTCTAGAACTCACCTTATGATATTTTGCACACGAACAAACACTGAACCGAGAGCCTTTAGATCAGAAACTACATAATCATGCGCAATATCATTACACACTATTCATAAATGCATAAACACATCGAATATCATCGAATGCATACCTTAAACACCACTTAGCACCAACTTCCCACTTCTCAAGCACAACAACAGGGGTTTTCACATGAAGTGGAGAAGATTGGGTGCTTGGGTCTATTTATAGTGTGTTCCTCTCTCTTTGCAGCTGTTCTCGCACGAGAACCTTTAGTCGTGCGAGAACTGCCTTCCACGCGAGACTTCCAATCGCGCAAGAACCATGTATTTCATGTGAGAACTTTACTTTTCTTTTAAAAAGTTTCAGGGTGTTACAAGTCCTTTTGTAACACCCCAAATTTGAAATCACGTTAATAATCGTATTAGTTAGTTTTACGGCATGAAATATATATTAACCAAAGAAACCAAGTTAGTTAGATTCTTGCTAATAGTGAATGAAAAAGAACTTTGGACTTTAAAATAAAAACCAAAGTTGAGGGAACGAAATGACAATTCAGGAAAGATGAATTAATAAACATAAAAATGGGAGGAAATGAAAGTGCAGGGGCATTTGGTAGTGGGAGGGGTGTCAACATTCTGAGGAAGAAGGAGAATACCTCCTTAAGTTAAAATTATGCAAATCCTCCAATTCAAGCATAAGGTGAGTTGCAAATTCCTATTTAATGATGATTTTGTTGGAAATGCTTGAATGGTAAGAATCTTGAATGAAACCTAACAATTGAATGTGTAAATGTGTAGAAATAATGATTATAATCACTATTTGATCTAGTAGCTTGATAGAATTATATGAATTAGTGATGTGGAATGGAATTCACGTATGGTTTGAAGTGGGTTTTGACATGGAGATGAACCAATAACTAATCTTGGTTAATTTGGTGAACTAATTTGAATAACTTGAAGTTATACTTCTTGTTTGTTAATTGATGAATGAAACTTGTTGATTTGTAAATATATTGGATTTCATATTAGTAAATTGAAGCATTTATGATGAGTATGAAGTAGCCCGCAAACTGTTTGATAAAATACCTTGTGTAGTTAAAAGATGATTTTTTGTACCAAAATCACTTGATAAGTAAAGATGGAATATATGTTACATGTGTGGAATGATAATTATGCAACTTACATGTAATGGCGAATTCATGATATGCTAAGAGTGATTTTATCAAGTGGACGCGTGAAAGAAGAAGAACCTAGCAACATAAGGAAACAAGAGAGCCGAGATCAAGGTAAGTTCTTCTAGCTTATGCCTTTACCTTTAGAATGGTTGTTTGAACTCAAAATATTTAGTACTATGTGTTTAAGGCGAAAGTGATTGAATTATTAGAATTTAAAAAGGGTATAAATTCTACCCGGTTGAAACGGGTCAACTTGGATAGAATGTATGGATTGCTTTGAGGAATGGAATTTGAGTCTTTCTATTGAAATCAAATTATAGAATGATTTCCATGATGATTTTGGTATGTGAATATCCGAAGTAAAACAAATGAATTGAATGGAATTAGAATGTCTACAATTTGTAAAGAAGCACATGAGAGGACGAATGCTATGGGGTTGAAATATCTTACTTTTTTGTTTTTTTGATGAAAGCATTAAATTTTGTTATATTTAAGTGTAGTTATATTTATGTACACCTAACAAACTTGTGGTGGTTTAATTTAGGTAAATCAACAACCCAAGATCATCAAGTCAAGACAATAGCTGAATACACACGCACTCTTTCTATATGCAAGTCATGGGTTATGAACTTAATTATCAAGTATAATTAGTTTTCAAACTTACATGATTGTGAATCATGTTAGCAAACAATAACTATATTTTGAGCTTGTTTTTAATGTAAATGATCATGTGTGTACAAAACTTTTGAGTTTGCAACTTTTATGAAGTTTGTGTGGAAATGTCTATATACGATTGATAAATAAGTTTACTGCCATGATCATGTTCAGCTTAGACATGATCATATTCAGTTCAGATCTATTTTACATATAAGTTTACTAAATGGTCATGTCCAGCTCAGACATGATCATGCCCAGTCAAGATGTGATTATTACATGGTTTAATGACCTGTTACACGTATAACAGGTTGTGTGGGGACAAAAGTTGATTGAATTACTTTTTGTAGGGCCTTTCAGCCAGTATTATCCTTTGCGGGTCATGAAGAAAAGTCAGGGGGCGCTCATATAATAGTCAGTGGCCGTTCCCTATATCCTTTCCTTATACAATAACAATGATCCACGTCATTGTCGCTGGATCCTTCTAAACATAGTTGACTCTTGTACATATAGATTTAAACAAATCAATGATAAAAAACCACAACTACATAACGATCTCCTGTTATATTTGTTTAAATGAGTTACAAATTAGTGATACTCATTGTCTAAACTTTATTTATTAAATAGCAAACCCAATTGTTAAGTTTTCATTTTCATGTCACCTACACAATAATAATAATAATAAACAAAAAACAATGACTTATACAGTAAATTTTTACAGCTAACTACCATCTAAGCTACGAATCACTAAACTACTTTTCACTTAAAGCATGATTTTAAGCAATGGGATTAACGTAGGTTAAAACATAATCGACAAATGACTATTTTTCTTAATTTGTAAAAAATAACTATGTTATCACATATGAATTTAAAATTGAAATTATCCGGGCTCGGGGCCTTTCACGACCATACGCAATGTTTAATTTAATCAAGAGAAAAGGGACTAAATAAATGACCCTAAAAATCTTGATGACTTCAGGCCCATAAGTTTAATTCAAAGTCTCTATAAAATTATCGCTAAAACCCTTGCAAATAGGTTACCATTGGCGCTAAACTCGGTTATCAGTGAATCCCAATTGGTGAGTTCTCTTTTGTCTATCTTGGCGTTCCCGTGGATCTAAACATGAGTCTGATAAAAAAAAAATTGGCAGCCCGTACCGGGTAAGGTCTCAAAAAGACTACCCGGCCAGTGGAAAGAAAAATCATTGTCCATAGAGGGTAGAATCATGTTATTAAAATCGGTTTTAGGGGTGCTTCCAATATATTTTCTATCATTATTCAGGGCTCCGAACAAGATAATAGCCATCCTTGAACGACTTCGTAAAACAATTTGTTGGGGGGCATTAAACAAAATATGATATCATGGATTCCTTGGAAGAGAATGTTAGTTAGTGGCCAAAAAATTGGGGGTCTCGGTGTCGGGTCAATAGGGGTTGCAAATCAAGCTCTTCTAATAAAAGGGTTACGGAGATTCAAAGCAAGCCCTCACTCCTTATGGGTAAGAGTCATAAACGCCATTCACGGGCTCATCGTAAATATTGTTCCATCCCGTGCAAAAACTATTTCCGGTCCGTGGAAAAGCATATTAAAGGTCGTTTAAGACGTGCATTCTTTGGATATTAATGATTTCCAATTATTGAAATGCAAGGTAGGAAATGGATACAACTCCATGTTTTGGTTGGACTAGTCCGGTTTGGGGATTCTTAATGAAACGTAGCCGAATCTGTTTTCTTTAGAAACAAAAAACGATGCCTCATTGCAGATCATATGGCCTATCAAAGTGGCTCGATCCAATTCATGTTGAACTGGAAGTGTGTAAATATTAATTCCTTGGAAGCCTATGATTTGAATATCCAATCTACAAATCTAGAGAATACTTAACTTTCATCACAAGAAGATCATTGGGGATGGGATGGCGAGGAATTTTTTAGTAAAAACAGTTAGAGCCCATATTGAATCTAAAATATTCCAACCAATTATTGATTTTATCTTCCAATGGACCAAATCTGCGGGAGGAGATGAATCTCATTGCATCAAAGGTGGCATTAGCAAAAAGAGGAGTTGCAACAAACACTACTTGCTTGTCGTGCGGTGAGTCCGAAACCGCAGATCATGTGAGATATTAAAGTCAAAACAAGTGTTTCTTCCGAAGTTTAATTATCTTCCGAAGCTTAACATATATCTTCCGAAGCTTGGGTGAAATCTTTCGAAGGTTATTTTTGCTTCGGAAGAGTTCTGAAGCTTAATCTGATTTCTTCCGAAGCTTATCAAGATCTTCCTAAGGTTATTTGGCTTCGAAAGTTTTGGTGAGTATTGGAAGTGTTAGAGTTTGACTTCGGAAGTTTTCACAAGGGTACTTCCTGCTTCGAATGTTTTAGTCTGGGGTTCTAAATGTAAATTCTCAAATTATATGTTGAGTGTATTATTTGACCGTTATAGTTAGTTAGTAAATTAGCGGTATAAATAGGGATCCTTTGTAATCAGTGAGATGAATAGAATCATCACAAACAAAAATCACAATCACTTGTAATCATTTCTGAATAAAATTCTTTTTTGTATACTTTAAGTTCATCTTCTTCGTTCTTGTTGTTGTTGAATTTGGCATTCTTGTACTCAATTGTATAGCAATTGGTATCAAAGCCTGGTTAGAGGCTCAATTAAGGATCAAGATTCCATCAAAGATCGTTTGGCGGTAACGATGGTGTCAAAAAAGTTTGAGATTGAGAAATTCGAGTGGAAAAATGACTTTGGGTTATGGCGAATGAATATGAAGGCATTGCTCGTTCATCAACGAGTGGTGGATGCCTTGGCTGGAGAATCTAAGTTGCCAAACACGATGTCTGACAAGGAGAAGAAGGAGATGCTTGAACAAGCACACAGTTCAATCATCTTGAACTTGGGTGATCGGGTACTGAGAGAAGTATCGAAGGAGACGACGAAGACAGGGGTCTGGTCAAAATTGGAAAGTCTGAACATGGCGAAGTCTCTTACGAATAGGTTGTATCTCAAGAAGCATTTGTACACTTTCCAAATGGCGCTTGGGAAGTCAATTGAAAATCATACTGACGAATTCAACAAGTTGGTGTTAGATCTTGAAAACATTGAAGTTGAATTGGATGATAAAGACCAAGCGATCATATTCTTGACCTCTCTCCCATCATCTTAATGAGCACTTTGTGGATAATTGATGTATGGTAGGGATGCTCTTACCATGGAGGAAGTGCTGGCAGCTCTTAATTCAAAGGAATTGAAGAAGAGAACTGATTATAAAAAAGATGGTGGAGAGGGCTGGTGGTCAGGGGAAGATCTGAACAAAGAAGCTTCAAGCCGAGAAGGTCTCAAAGACAAGATCCAAGTCCAAGAGGAGGTGTTTTGTGTGGTCAGAGAAGCATTTCAAGAAGGATTGTCCTGACTAGAAAAGAAAGAAGGGTGAATCAAATGGATCAAAATCTCATCTAGTCACAATGCACAAGATGATGTATCCGATGGATATGAGAGTGCAGATATGTTGCTGCTTACAAACAATGGTAATGAGGATGAGTGGGTGAGGGATTCAGGTTGTTCATACAATATGCCCACCTATGAAGGTGTTCTTCAAAGATTTGAAGTTGAAGATCTGGTTTTGTAAGGTTAGGGGTAATAGACCTTGCAAAATTGTAGGCCATGGTACAGTTACTCTAAATATAAAGAATGGAATGGAAGTAGATCTTCATGATGTACAGTATCCCTAATCTTAAAAGAAGTTTATTGTTTTTAGGGTTGTTGGAGAGATCTAGTTACCATGTTAGTCTTAGGGATGGTAAGACTAAGGTGATTAAGGGATCAATGGTGGTACTGTCTGGTAATAGAAGGGATAATAATATCTATGTACTAGATAGTGCTGGTGTAGTAGAGTCCTATGTGGCAACTGCCTCAAGTGATAGTAGTTCTAAGGTCATGTTGTGGCACCATAGGCTTAGTCATATCAGTCAGCAAGGACTGGTGGAGTTGCAGAAGTAACAAGTGGTGTGAGTTGAAGAATTATGATTTTGGTTTTGTGAAACTTGTATTTGGGAAACACAAGAGAGTTAAATCATAAGGGCTAGGCATATCATAGTGGGGTATTAGACTACATTCACTCTGATTTATGGGGTTTGCTAAGGTTGATTCTTTGGGTGGTACTAGATATTTTATGACTTTGATAGATGATTTTCAAGAAGGGTTTAGGTGATCATCTTAAAGTAAGAGTAATGCTTTTAGTACGTTCAAGGAATGGAAAGTCCTTGTGAAAACCCAAACTGAAAGAAAAGTCAAGAAGCTAAGATCTGATAATGGTTGGAGTTCTTCAACTATGAGTTTAATCAGTATGTAAAGCTCAAGATGTTGCAAGACACAGAACTTACCTAGTCATCCACAGCAGAATGGTTTAGCTGAAAGGATGACAGGACCTTACTTGAAAAGGTAAGGTGTATGCTGGCTAGTTCTGGTTTACCCAAGTAGTTCTCGGCTGAAGCTGTGACCACTGCAGCTTATCTAGTCAATAGGTCTCCATCTGCTACATTAGACATGAAGACTCCTTTGGAGGCATGGTCAGGTACAAAATATGACTATGGTGATCTTAGAGTATTTGGGTCATTGGCTTATGCCATGTTAGCCAAGGAAAACTAGAACCCGGGCCTGCAAATGTGTATTTCTAGGATGCCCTTATGGGTGAAAGGATATAAGTTGTGGAGGCTAGATGGTGGCAGACCCAGGGTGATAGTGAGCAGAGATGTGGTTTTCCAGGAAGATGTTTGTATAAAGACATTAAGGGGAAAAGGATTTCAGAAGTTGGAGAACAGAGTGGGGTTCTGTAACACGACCCCTCATACCACAATATTGTTGCTTGCCCATGAGGAGCTCAAGGATTGCTTTTGGTTGCCCGGGTGAAAACTTCCCAGGGAGGTCACCATCCCTGGATTGCTGCCACCTGAGCACGCTTAACTGTGGAGTTCTCCTTTCATCCACAGCCAATACGCCCAAAACGCGTTGGTGATATTAGAAACCAGAACATTCCTTATGAACCAGGAATCTCCTGTCCACACCGATGTGGGATTTATGTGGGGTGTCACAGGTTTAGATTGAGGTGGAGCAGTAGGGTGTGAGTGATAAAGGAGTGATCATGGCACTTCTGATACCCAAGGGATGGTTTGGATGATTACCAATTGGCTAGAGACAGACAGAGGAGACAAGTGGTACCTCACTCAGGTATAGAGAGGGGATTGATTTGTCAGCATTAGCCTTTGTTACTACTAAAGAAGAAAGCATCTATGAACCGTTGACATACTCTGAGGCAATTTCTGTGAAAGAAATCTCAAAATGGTGTAAGGCCGTGGGAAGAGATGGAATCTCTTATAAGAATGACACATAGGAGCTGGTTGTAAAACCTGAGGGTCATAAGCCTGTATCATGTAAGTGGCTGTTCAAACTAAAAGATGAGATTTCTAAGGTGAACCTCCTAGGTACAAGGCTAGATTAGTAGCTAAGGGGTTTACACAAAAGCCAGGGGTGGATTATAATAAAAAATTTCTCACCTGTGGTGAAACATTCATCTATCAGGGTTATGCTGTCATTGACTGCTTCTATGGATATGGAGTTACATCAGTGGAAGTGAAAAGTATGTTTTACATGGGAAGTTAGATGAAACAATCTATATGAAGCAGCCGGAGGGGTTTGAGGTTAAGGGGCATGAAGATAAGGGTGTTCCTAAGAAGTCCTTGTATAGGCTGAATCAATCCTAGACAGTGGTATAAAGGTTGATGAACATATGGTGACTAATGGGGTAAGAGGAGCAACTATGATACTTGTGTCTATTTCAAGGATACAACGAACAAGTTTTATTTTTGTTGCTATATTGTGCTGTATGGTGATGACATGTGTGGCTTGTCAAGACTTGGAAGAAGTTGAAAAGACTAAGTGGATGTTGATGTCTGAGTTTGAGATGAAAGATCTGGGTGAAGCAAAGAAGATATGGGCATGGAGATCAAGAGAGATATGGAACACAGGGTTTGAAACTGTCTCAAAGCTCTTACTTGGAGAAGGTACTGTGTAACTATAGAATGAATGAAAGGAAGCCAATAAATGTTCCTATGTGCTCATTTTAAGCTGTCAAGCTCTGATTGTCCTAAGTCAGATGCTGAGGTTGAGTATATGAATAAGGTGCCTTATGTCAATTTGGTTGGGAGCTTGATGTACAAGGCTAGATATAGTTATGCTGTGAGTTTAGTCAGCAGGTACTTGTCTAATCCAGGTAAAGCTCATTGGGATGCTGTGAAATAGATGTTGAGATATCTCAGGGGTACTAAACACTATGCTTAGTGTTTGGGTGTCATGAACATGTGGGAGTAAACAGATTGTTGGTTATGTTGATTTAGATTTTGCAAGGACCTGGATAGAGGTAGGTTATTACAGGGTATGCATTTCAAGTGCTGGGTAACTTGTTAGTGGAAAGCCCAGTTACAGCATGTAGTGGCATAGTCTACAACAGAGGCTGGTATATAGCTTTGACTGAGGCAGTCAAGGAAGCTATGTGGCTGCATGGTTTTGTTTCTGAATTAGGAATCAATGTTGCAGACTCAGTGTGTACTATGATAACCAGGGTGCAGTCAGTTGTCAAAGAATAGCATGTTTCATGAGAGGACAAGCACATCAATGTGAAGTTGCACTTCATAAGGGAGTGGTGAATACTGGAAGGTGAAAGTGGCGAGTGTGTCTACTTTGGAGAATCCAGCAGATGTGTTTACTAAATCTCACCCGGTGTCAAGTTCAACTTTTGCTTGGATGCGTTGGGAGTTGGTAAAATCTTGTTTTGATTTTAAGGTGGAGATTGTGAGATATTGAAGTCAAAAAAGTATTTCTTCCGAAGTTTAATTATCTTTCGAAGCTTAACATATATCTTCCGAAGCTTGGGTGAAATCTTTCGAAGTTTATGTTTGCTTCGGAGAGTTCTGAAGCTTAATCTGATTTCTCCGAAGCTTATCAAGATCTTTGAAGGTTATTTGGCTTCGGAAGTTTGGTGAGTATGGAAGTGTTAGAGTTGGCTTCAGAAGTTTTCACAAGGTACTTCCTGCTTCGAAAGTTTAGTATAGGGTCCTAAATGTAAATTCTCAATTATATGTTGAGTGTATTATTTGACCGTATAGTAGTTAGTCAATTAGCGGTATAAATAGGGATCTTTTGTAATTAGTGAGATGAATAGAATTATCACAAACAAAAATCACAATC